>BMAO01012130.1:0-34624 GCA_019973975.1 Trichonephila clavata | reverse complement strand
TTTTTGAAATGACCTTCAGGATAAGAGATATTTTAGTTTTTACTAAAACTAGAGCACTTTATCTTAGTTATTATATAAAATTAAAAAAAGCAGTGATTATATTCACGTAAGGGACTTTAAATTTTGTAATAATATAGATATTAATAAATCTGAAGGTTAAAACACTTCTACCATTATATAGAACATACATAAAAAATTCACTTAGTTATTTGCAAAACTGTTTGAGCAATCGCTGTCCCCGTTTGAGCATTTTCAAAAAATTACAATTCGATTAAAACGCATTATAAAGTATGACAACTTGCTTAAATTACTGACATCTGCTTTTACTAAAACACTTCTATTTTTGGCTCTAGAGAACGGAAAATAATAAAGTTGGTATTTGTATATAAGTCTAATAATATGGTCTACAAATTTTTTTTAAAAAGTTAATTTTTGTTAAAATTGACAATTTTAGGGTATTCGGACACCTTAAGGAAAACCTGTACTGAAAACATGTTTTTCAATATTGAGAGAAAGTATTAAACGCATAAATCATAATTAGAAAAATGTTCCTTCGCTATTGAATAACTTCAGTGTAGTATATTATACTCAGTGAATTAGCAATCAAAAGTTATCCATTCATAAACTACACTAGATTCACTGTTACCATCATTAAGGGGACACGGTACGATTTAAGCAAAATTTTGTAATTTAAGATTTTCAAAAAATTTTTGGTTGCCTCCTAGTGTGTAAACTATATAAAACATATTTTGTGCACGAAATTTTATGAAAAGCTAGCCATTTAATATTTAAGGAAAAAACTTCAAATTTGGGAAGTGATTTTAAAATGCTAATCCTCCTACAAAAATTTACATACACGCATGAAATTTAATTTACAAGTACATCAAACTATGCATAACAAAAGTTGGTATGGGTTTTGCGATAACATGATTGGTATTTGTACAATACTCCTTTTTATGAATGCTTATTGAAAAATTCCTTAAAAAATGTACAAATTCTGAGTTCAGTTATTTTTAAAATAATTAGTATTGCTTTGATTCAAAAATGCATACCAACTTTTGTTACAGGTACTGTTAGCAATAGGTAAAAAAAATCGAAGCATTAGACACAATAGAGAAAAAGCCTTAGCATTTTAAATGAAGAAAAACTAGTTACTTTATATTTCCGAGATAAGTAAGTTTAAAGTTTTGATTTGCCATAGGGGATGGATGTGAATAAAAATGAACGCAAAGGCTATCATAATTCTGCGTTTCTTAAGTTTAGAGCTTTCAAATTTTGTCAGGTTATAGGAAATTATGTAAAGAATAATTTAAGCTAAAAATATTAAATTTGATTCTTTGACCGATTTTTGTCATTTGAATCGTACTGTGTCCCCTTAAGTGTTAAGGGAATTCTGAATAGGAACATGAAGCGACACAGTTAATCATCACAAACAAAAAACTTCTGATAATTTACCATTGTATTTGTGTCTTTCCCGTTATAAATAGAGATTTTTTCAAACGGGATGTTCCGTGCATTACTGCTTTGATTGTTTATTATCTTAACTTTTAAGATATATATATATAGAAAAAAAGCCTTAGCTTTTGTATATATATATGAAAATAAACAAAAGTCAAAGACAGCAAATGAATACAGTCGTTGAAAGATTTACCTAGACGTACTGAATTTTATTGATTTGCTTTTGAGCAGGGCTGTTGAGTTCGCTGTTAAGGACTTCTCTCTCCTGTGAAATGCGGTGTTACGATGACATAAGGATTGCTGGTATGAGTGAGCCTTGATAGATAAGTCCACTGTAAGTCTGAGAGTCTAAGAGAATATGAAAGTCAACCGGAGAGAGAGTCCGTTAGAGTATGCCGGGATGTCGTAGAGAATTGAAGCCTGTAGAATTGTCTCTCTAGCATCTGTGAAGCTCCGTAGTGTATCGAGAGTCTCCAGTTTCCCTTTTTGATATCTGTTTAAAAGTGGAGTACGTCACGCGCACGAAAGCGACACGTGAAGCAGAATCATTTCGGTTTGGACATAGCCTGGATTACCATCTGGCTATTGCTCCTTGTCACCTCTCATGCGATGGACATTGAAGATTGATCTTGGCGAGGAAAACACACCGATCACCTCTCTATTGGCTCGATAAAAGGAGGTCAAAGGCACTTAGAGCATAAGTGTCGGAATGTCTGGTCTTGTATACTTTTCCCACACAAAACTATGCAACCGTTCAGACGTCATTACTCTAACAGAAAATCGGTCCTTGGTGGAGACGGTCACTGATTAAAACTAACTGATGTTCTTGATGGAACTGACCTTCTGAGCAACATTTTTAAGAATTGCCATTACTTCTGTAACTTTTTTAAGTGGATTATTTAAATTTTTAAGTAACTGATTTTGATTTTAAGTCCATGCTTCTTAAACTTATGATGTTAGCGACCCAATTTCCAATCTTAATTTTCTCCGCGCTCCCCTTCGTGCAATAATAATGTACTATGACTCTAAACCTACAATACGATTTTAATTATGAACCGTACAAATTATCAAGTTAAATATTTGGTTTTGTATATAGTTTTGTATATGACAAGCCCATGGAAGTTACTAGTAATTACCTAACTTGTACATAACGTCGTATTGATAAATTAATTACCAAATGCACTGTGCAGTACTGATATATTTATAAATATATTATATTAGTGTAAATGTGTCAGAATGCTTTTTTTTTTAAATTCTTTTCAGTTAACTTATAATTTTTAAGTAGTCTTTTATTTTCTATATGCTCCCGTCCCAACCTAGGGATATCATGCCCCTCAAGGAAGGCGTGATCCACAGTTCGGGAAACGCTGTTTTAAGTCATTATTGAATTTTTATATTTTATATTTTATGTTTAAGTTCTTCATTCCATTCTAAAAACAATGTATTCTATAAATTTCAAATTTCAAACAATTTTTTTTAATGATTAATGTCAATTTCTTTAAAATTTAAATGTTCTCGAGCGAATTTGTTTCAATTTAACTGAAGCTTTTACCAAAGTATGCTTACTTCAATATCAGTCTTTAGAAAAGTTTCACAATGGTCTGCACAAATGCAATCTTAACCTAATTTCTAATTAACTGTAGATGTTATTTTTAGCGATAATGATAATTTACCAATAGTACAAATATATTTGTATGAGAAGTATGTGATTTATATGGTAAAAATGATTTAATCGATTTCATTTTAAAAGATTATTTAACTATTTCCCCTCTGATTTTAAGCAGAATTTATGAATCGAATTCTGAAACCAAGAACACATTTATTTTCAAATTAAGTAGATATATTAGTAAACGTTCTTTTTTATATATTTTTAAAACCTTTAATTTGAAATTTTCTATATACTTAAATGTTGTACAATGTCGAATTCCTAAGGCGTTTATGTAGAATTTATATATTAGAAAAATATTTGAAAATATTTTTTTATGCTTAACACTCATTGAAAAAAATATCGTTATTCTATTTTATGATATGAAAAAATATTCATGTTTCGATATTTTGTCAATTAACAAATTTGAATAGCAATGCAATATATATTTTTCTGTTTTCAACATTTATTGCTTTGTAATTCATAAGGTATTCAAAGAATGTGTAAAATATAAATTCCCTGTAGAATCTCTCTACAATGTGGATATGTACATTCTTTAGAAAATAATCTTTAGAAACACTGACACCAAGAAGAGGTCACTAGGAATTGACTAAAAATTTTATGAATACGGATAGCATACATTTCTTCTCATTTAAAGAACGATATCTTTTCAAAGGCTTCACAAAAATCATGGAATGTCACAGCGATATACATAATATTTTATCTCTTTCAAATCTGCATCACTTTAGATAAAACATTCGTTTTTTTAGACGAAGATATGTTCTGAAAATATACCATACGAGTATGGTCTTTCTAAATGTAAAATATGTAATAAAGAGTGAGTTTATCTAATTGCTTACACACAAGCAAAGGACATAAAGGTAAATTTCATTGTGTTAAAATATGCAGAATAAAATCATTAACTTGTGTAAAGAGCGTAGTTATACAATAGGAAGACTATCTAAAAATACCCGATATTGAAATTTATCGCTCGTGATTGACCCCACTTTTCATTTTTGCAGTAACCAGTTTAGTTCAAACGATTGAACTTTGTCCACACTTTCAAGTGAATCAATCTTTATCTGATTTCAACCGAATAAGGAGCTTTTGTAAGTGTTCATCGCATCCTTTATTTTTTTCAAGAGTAAATAAATTAAACACAAATAATGCAACAAATTTCTTCAAAAACACTTCGATTTATAAAGTCAAACAATTTGTAAGATTCAACAGGCGTTTGGGGGTCAGTTATGAAGGTTTTGTTCAATCAATTTAAAAGTGTAGCTTATCAACGGATATGAGCTATTGTTCTGGAAGATCTGTCTCGTTATCTCCAACTCGGGTAGGTGGAAATAGAGATTTTGCTGACCATTTAGGCTCCTAACGCAGTTGAAGTTGAGAAGTCATTAAATTAGACCAGGGTCAGACTTTTATCCTGGTCACGCAATATGTAGACAAGACAATAAACATGAAATAAATAATGGATACTAATTCAATTGTGGATAGTAATGGATACTACACTCAAGAACCAAAACATTATGACCACCTGTCAATAACGAGTTGGCCCACATTTGGAGCGCAACACAGCTTCAACCCGCCTTGGCATGGATGCCACAAGTCCTTGGTAGATGGCCGGAGACAGATTGTACCAGATGTTTAAGCAACGGTCACGCAAATTCGAGATATTGCGAATTGGTGGTCTTTGAACTCTGAGCTGCCGCCCCATGACATCCCAAATGTGTTGTATTGGATTGAGATCCGGTGAGTTAGGCGGCCAGGATACTAACTGGAATTCAGCATAATGTTCCTGGAACCATTCCAGTACAATTTTAGCCTTGTGACACGGGGCGTTGTCCTGTTGGAACCTTCCATTTCTGGAAAAACAGGGGCCATGTAAGGGTGCAACTGGTCAACAATGATGTTCAGATACCCTGTAGCAGTCATGGTCTGCTCTACCACAACCACGGGTCCCAGGGGAGCCCAAGAGAACGTCCCCCAAAGCATAATACCGCCACCACCGGCTTGTGTATGACCTACTGTACATTGAGGGAGCAACTGTTCACCTGAAAGATGGCGTATCCTGACACGGCTATCAGCGTGATGAATGACAAACTGTGATTCTTTCATCTGACCAGGCAACTCTCTCCCACTGATCCATGGACCAGTCGCAATGTTCCCGGGCCCAGCGCAGGCGGCGATGATGCTTGGTCAGCAAAGGCACACGAGTGGGACGTTTGCTGCGTAGACCCATATCCAACAGTGTCCGCTGAACAGTGTGCTCCGATACTATTCTACTTGGTCCTGCATTGTATTGGGCTGTCAGCTGAGTCACTGAATGGCTCCGGTTTTGCTTCACCATGCCAGCCAGTCTCCGACGACATTCTTTGTTTGATAGAGTGTGGACGTCCAACACCACGTTGTCTACTGCTGGTTTCACCGTCATTAATCCACTTTGCATAAGTACTAACAACTGTAGATCGCGAACAACCCACGAGTCGTGTAATTTCGGAAATACTTTTTCCGAGCCTTCGAACCATTACAATTTTAGCTCTATCAAAGTCGCTTAGATCCGCAGCTTTCCCATCACACACAGAAATAATGATTCTTCAGACTCTCCAGGAGCAGTTAAATACCACTTCCACCTGATCACGTGCCGTCCACGTCATCCAAGCGAGTTCATTGCAAAATGTAGGGGTGGTCATAATGTTTTGGCTCTTGAGTGTAATTCAATTGTGGATAATAATGGATACTAATTCAATTGTGGATAATAATGGATACTAGCTCCGAAATAATTTTTAAGAAATCCTTTAATAATACTGTACATATTCTCATCCATCTATCAAACACCACTAAAATTTTCTGTTTTGACTCGTTTACATTAACAGAATTCAAGTTCTTACATTCTTAAAAGTCGCTTTTTTTAAAAAAAATTGTTAATTACAATCAAAATAAGTACAAACAACGATATAAATCATAACTGCATTTTATACACAGTTTATTTCATAATGAAAATATTTGTTCAAAAATAATTTTCAATATACAAGATTGATTACAAGAAGATATACAAGATTTTCAAGATATACAAGATGTACAATTTTCAATATTTAATTACAATTTTTTTTAAAACTCATCCATTTTAAATGACTAAAAAAGTAATTTATTCTCAGAAAACAGTTTCATAATGAAGCATCAAGTGACAGGAACAAGTGTGTAAGAGTAATTATTCCTCAGACTTTGCCTTCGGTAATATTAATCAAATTGGATTTTAATGAAAACATACAAAACTTGCATGCATGACAGGAAATCGTTTTTCTGTTTCAAAATTCGATTAACCTGCGCATTAAATTTGATACAGAGAAGGTATTATAATTACTACATTTATTTATTTCATAAGATAATTTTATATATTTGTAAATACAATAAATTTACCTAAAGCTAATTTAGCTTTTATGTTTGCCAAATAAACAATAATTTTATCCGTTTCAATTCTCTCTTAATTCGGGTAAATCGTTAGCGAGAAATCTTTGAATGTTTTCTGTGATGAACTGAACAACTGTATACTCTGTGGAGCTTCACGAAATTGTTAATTCATTTACTGCCGATTAAAAGCTACGCCACTCCCTCCCAAACTTGTTCACAAAGGCACGTGTACGGAAATGTATTGAGGGAGAAAGAAAACGCACAAGTAAGCAAATTTTTTCCTGTAATATTTAAATCCAACGCAAGCATTATCAAAACCACTCAATTGCATTTCTTCGGATTAGTTGTATTGATAGCTGCGCACAGAAAAGAAAATACGTATATGTACTTACAGGGTACTTAAAGCACTGGTTGAGTGAATCCGATATATATATGCTGGCTTTAGAAAAGGCAATGCTTCTCAAATTTTCAATATTTTCAACCCAATTATCAATCAAAATTTTCATCCCCCCCTCTCCATACAATAACAATGTATTGAATTGAATATTAATATACTTTGACGCTTAAGCTACAATACGACTAAAATTATAAACCGTACTAATTATCAAGATAAATATTAAATTTTGTATAAAATATTATACATGACAAGCCCATGGAATCACTGGTCATTATTCAACTTGTTCTTAACTTAGTATTGTTAAATTTATTATGAAATACTTTGTGTATAGTACTGATACATATATAAGTGTATTACATCAGTGTAAATGTGTATTTTATTTTATATTACTTCAGAATGTATTTTGTTTTGCTTCCTTTCAGTAAAATTATAATTTTTTTTAAAGTTTGTTTTTGATATGTTTGCACCCCCACCCAAGTTTATTCCACCTCGCTTGGGGGGGGGGGTGCACCCCACAGTCTTAGAAACGCTGAGTTAAGGGGTGATCTCACAACGACGTTTCAAAATGCCCTACAAAAAGTCTTAAAAAAGGGTATGGAGTTTGTAATCAAAATATCTAGGTTACGGAAGATATACATTTAGTTTTGAATGTTATTGATTGATTACTCATATCTATTTGTATCTGTTATGTATCATGGAAAATACGTCGTCTGTAAGATATATTCCTGCCATAACTGATAATCTTGGACCAAAATCAGCTAAAGAATTCAAGAAAATAACTGATATAAAAAGAAAGAAGGCGTATTTCATCGATTTTAAAAAAGCATTTTAAGGGTGAAAAAAGGAACACGATGCTCTCTTGTCCATTTCCAAAAAGATTCAACATTTACATGAATCAAATGATACATCTAAAAATCATTTCAGACTGAAAACATGGATGGAAAAGATCAGGAAGACTGGAATAGAGCCAATTTTGGAAGAAACGTTGAAAAATGAAAAGAAACCATCTGTCACTTTTAGCAACGATAATGACCAGAAATATTTTGAAAAGTGTTTTGTAAAAAATAGCTTAACTGAGCATTTAGAGAATTTCAAAGCCTTACTACCTTTCATCTTAAATGGCTCAGAGCTAAAAATGTGTTGTTGCAACCATCGAAACAATGTTTCTTCTATTATTTTTGTTCTATAATTGTGTAAGAACATAGCCAACTTACGTAAGATTTATAACCCTGAAAAGGGAAGTATTTACTTTAAAAAAATATTGCGCATTCTCAAAAGTTTTCCCTTAAATTAATAAATAATTTACATAAATGTATATTCAGAATTTTAATGTTAAAAGTAAAAAAGTAAAATTTTTGAAAAGTTAAGACATGTTTTTAAATAATATAAGGTATAACCACATATAAAACTACAAATAATGCATAGAGTTGAAAATATCACAATTACAAGGAAAATTTATTTAGCACAGTATTCACAAATATTTATTTAGTAAATCAATACGGAAAAGTACTACTATGCCTAAGACTGAGACTTACGTGTTCCAGTCGAAAAATCTAATGCCACATTGAGGAAAATATTTTTGAAAAACTTGTGGAGTACAATTACATACCTTTACATTGAATTGCAAAAATAGATCTCAATCTTAAAGTCCCACCTGTTGGTAATGTTCTTTTTCTATTCTGAAGATTCAAGCTCGATTTATAACTTAATTTGTCATCCCATCTTTGTCACATTTTTATGCTTAATTTCACAGGTTTTGGTGGGAAGTACTGATTGACACATGAAAGTCTTTTGGATTTTGTCCTGGTCTAATCAAAGGATTAAAAACAAAACCCACTGTAAATTAAAATCTATATAAAAACAACACCATTGATAAGTGAATTTTATAAAATTTGACAGTGCAATAGTTGTAATAGTGCTTTCGGTCATTAAAGTTATTGTGCAACAAATATCTGAGATATAGATTTCCAAATATTCCACATTACTCCCCATTGGAGTGCTGTAACTAATTTAAGGTAATAGGATTTCAAAAAGTGTAGGGCGCTGAAAAAGAGAAGACATCAACAGGATGATTCTTCATTCAAGATCAATGCTCCCCGTTTCTTTAAGTTGTGACGTTAAAGTACGTAGTGTGACAATAAAATGACTGAACTTGTCCTAAAAATTAGTTTTATTGAAAACGATGTACAAATACATTTTAATCCCCTTCAACATACTTCCCTCCTGCATCTGAGTTATCCACCATTCCAAGCATTCAGCATCTCATTCGGTGCCACCATCTCCAGTAAGTCTGCCGTTTTTGACTTCACCTCTTCTTGGGACCGAAATGTGTTCCCATCAACACATTTTTAACTTTAAGAAACATGTTGACATCATATGGTATGAGATCTGGTGTGGATTCTCAAGTACAATAACGCGTTTGCTTACCAATAACTGTTTTACCGAGAGTGAAATGTGTATCAGGACTTTTCTACCTCACTCTTTCTCTAAACTTTCTCAGGACCTTCTATGTAATACTGCTCTTATATCACTTGGCCTCGAGGTACCCATTCAATCTTGATGATGGCATTAATATCGAACAAACAGAATAAGTATGACCGATCCTTGATGTCACAGATTGAAAAGAACGTTCATCATCTTCAGCAACCTCACGATCTTCCGAAAATGAGTTGTGACGTTCAAAAATTTGACTATGTCATCTGCAATCATTTTCAAACACTCTTTTAACAATTTCTAACATTCAGGTGGATTTGTTTTTAATTTCACGGGGAATTTTCAAATTTATGAGCCGCTCGATTTTTACATTTATTATGACTTCGCACTTCTTCGCAGCACTTCGACACAACAACGTCTTACTCAAACGAGGATGAAAAACAAACTGACTTAGATAGAGGTATGGAATAACTTGCTACCAGCTCTGAAAGGAACATGGTCAAATATATATATTCTATTCTCACACCTTCCAAGCCTAACGGCCAAGTCAAGCGCAGTTCGGGAATTTAATTGTCACACCTTGTACATCATTTGAATACAAATGTTGGGTTAATGGATTAACTATCGGATATACCTACATGACTGCGTTAAAATATTCAAAATATAAAATATGTTTTCAAATGTTTTACTTTTTTAAAATAAAGTTGAAAATTTATTAAATAAAATTCCAAAATATTGTTAATTTTATAAATAAATAAAAGACTAAATAATTAAAATTATGTGTCTTAAGTGTTTTTCATTAATAATAAATGTTGTGAATTTACAAGTACTTTTTGTCCTTGCTGCTCATATTAGAAGCTCCGCATTTAAAACAATAAAAGCACAGTATTTAAAAGTCATGAAATAATGCCTAATTGACAAAAATAGCACATGTTCTAAATTTTGAAAGATGAAACAACATAATATATACCATACCTATAAGTTATTTACAAAAAAAAACAGTAAATCACCATATAAAAAAATATTGAAAAAAAAAATTATTTATTAGTTTGTAACAATTGCTGCTTACATAAATTTTTATGGTTTTTTTTTATTTTTAATGAAAAAATCTTAGTATAAAAATTAAAATAATAAATGTCAACAGATTAATTTTTATTAAAAGCAAACACGTGTGCATTTTTTTCCCGTCCAATTAGGTGCATTGTTTTACTTTATAAATTATGTCAAATCAAAAGTAATGCAATTGAACAAATGATGAATAAATAAAAATTTACTAAAATCAGTTGAAATTTATTTTAATTATTTAAATATCATGCTTATATAAAACATTTTTGTATTAATGCCAAGGTTCCAAAAAAAATAATATTCTGAGAGAAATAATTTTCAACATTTTTTTAAAACATCATTAAACTCTGGGATCGGAAAGTACTTCAATTAAAACGCACATAGTCATTCCAAAGAAATAAACCTAAGTAAGTCCGATGAAAGTTCAAATGTGACTTTATTAACAAATTTACTGTCGCAATGAAAATTGTAGAAGTCTTTAAATTCTGGTAGAGAAAAAAAGTAAAGAGAAGTCTGGTGGAACGCAAATAGTTCTTGAGTAAGGCTTTCAATTAAAATTAAAGTCCATGACCTTTAAAAGTTTATGTGAAGCTATTTCATTTGAGAAGATTCCCTTACAAAACTCCTTTCTCATTTTATGAAGCAGTACGAGTTTATCTCTTAAGGGTTTTTTCGGAACAAGAAATAAATATTAAATTATAATTGCCTTAGGATCTTGCTTTTATGATCTCTATCTGTCAGTGTGTTTAATCATTGAAAAGATGTTAGCTGTATTCGTTTTATTCTAGAGTCAATTAAATGGGTTTCTCTGTTCTTAGATGATTATTTTACGTAGGTGTTGCATATTTTCTATGATAAATTAGAATATTTTAAGACTTTCATAAATATAATTACGTTGTTTTTACATGCAGTGTAGGAATTCAGCAAGTGGCACTTAAAACAAAATAACTTCATTGCGATTCTGAGAAATCCATGGTGCTTCTGAACAGGTGAAACTTCAGACGGCTTAAAACTAATTTATAATTCATCAGATAAAGTAAGCCTTCATAAAAGTGACATTATTTAAAAAATTTCTGAATGCGAAATTAAAAATAAAATAAAATTATATTAGTAGCTTTTAATGCCATTTGCGTTGTCAATGTACAAGCAAAATCATCACCAAACCAAATGCATTTATTGCTTTCTTATTCTCAATTATGTTGCATTATTGCAGATGTTCCAGAAGTCAGTTCAAGTCTTTAAATATTTTCAGCGATATATGTGGATGAAAATATATTGCAATGGAACAAAGATGCTTCTTATTCACCTCGCGAATTTTATGCATTATATACACACTATACTTTTTTCAATTACTACTATTAGTTCACTTTCTCACTATATATATTGTTTAAATTTTCAATCGTTAATAAAATACTTTCTACTGATCCATTCAAGTTCAAATGCATTTTTTAAAACTTGTAGTGGATTACAATTGATATTAATACAGTTTTTTTCCAAATATTAATTCATTAATTAAATTAAAAAATGAAAAAAGTAGCAAACAAAAATAATAGTCCAACATCATATATACAAAGAAAAGTCGTTCGCGTTGTGTCCATGCAGTGCGATGAATAGCACGTTGGACAAATAATCCAAACGTCATCGGTTCAAATCCGACCTGGGATGGCCCAATTTCTGAGAACGTGGTTTCTTCTTTACTATACTGTTATATTAGAATAATTAAATTTAATTAACGAAAAAATAGTAACAAACAAAAAAAAATAGTCCAACATGGTATATATCGAAAAGAAAATGGAAAATCGCTTTCTATTTTGTCAATTAATATTGTGAATCTGTCACATGTTTATACATACACTGCTGGTCATCGTAAATGCATCACCAAGAAAGACAAGAGATAGAACAACAAAATTTAATTTGTAGATATCATTTTGACCAAGTATCAAATGATTAAATCATTAGAATTCCGTGAAGTTTGGTTCCTGCCAGAATCAGTAGCCAGAGTAGTCGCCATTGTTGGAGATCACCGCTGCCACACGCCTCGGTGTGAGTGAGTGAGTGAATATTAACGTCCTACTGTTCAGCTACGCGAGAGCTTTTGGGTACGGTCCTCGTAATTTTGGACCATGGTCAAGTGACGTGGTCGACACCTGAGCTGGCACCCCCTCTCCTAACTACCACACCACACCAACCGGAACACGTTTGAGCTCTCGACAGATTTTACGTGCATCGCTCCCCTACACGGCGGGTCTTCAGTGGCACTGAAATAGAACTTATGACATGCTAACTACGATCCGATGCATAGACAACTTGGCTACCGCGGCCCACACACCTCGGCATTGATTCAAAGAGACTTTGGATGTGTTCTTGGGTCACAGCAGACCAAGCAGCTTCCATGCGTTACCAAAGTTGATCTGGTGTGGCAGATGGGAGTGTAATCTGGGTCAATCGTTGAGCAACCATGGACCACATGCTTTATATCGGCGAAAGATCCGGAGAGCGAGCCGGCCAGGGAAGCAATTCAATCTGGTGATTGAAGAAGAACCATTGTACATTGCGTGCCACGTGTGGTTGCGCATTATCCTGTTGAAATATGGCTGTGGCCAAGCCTTGAAAGTAAGGATGGACACTGGCTCCAACACCTCGGAGATGTATCACTGGCTGTTTAAAGTACCGGCAATGCGCACTAGAGTGCGAGAGTGATATCCAATACCACCCCATACCATGCTACCCGGTGCAGAACCAGTGTGACGGTGCAGAACGCAGCTGTTCAGCATCTTCTCTCCACGGTGTCTCCAGACACGAATCCGACCATCGTGGTGTTGCAGACAGATGCGTGGCTCGTCAGTAAAGGCAACTTCATTCCATTCTGCCGCCCACCTCCTTTTTTCATCGCACCATTGGCGGCGGAGACGTCTGTGGTTCTGCGTCAAGCAATGGACGTCTTGCGGACAGACCACTCTGCTGTAAACGGCGTCGAATGGTACGTGCAAACACTGAATTACAGACTCAATGTGCTGTGCTATGGTTCGTGATGTAACTGAGCGATCCGTCACTGCCATGCACACAATTTGCCTGTCCTCACGTGAAGTG
Organism: Trichonephila clavata; assembly: GCA_019973975.1. Classification (NCBI taxonomy): domain Eukaryota; kingdom Metazoa; phylum Arthropoda; class Arachnida; order Araneae; family Nephilidae; genus Trichonephila; species Trichonephila clavata. The sequence continues at coordinate 21,119 of BMAO01012130.1, read as the reverse complement.
GTACACTGAGGTGGATGCCACTCACCACGTCACCTGTCTGTCGTAGCCTCCTGCATCCAACGGTCACATATCCGCATTACAGTTGTTTGATTTCGTCCAACACGACTACCGATTTCCCTGAAAGATAATCCACAATCTCGGTAGGCCACTATCATTCCTCTGTCGAACTCGGATATTTGATCAAAAGCTGACCGATGTTTTCTACGGGACATAACTGATCGTTTTTTGAAGAAACCACAAGAAAAACACATTTGCCGAACTTGAAATCGTCGAAATCTCCAAGCCTTAAATAGCGCTTTGAGGTGGCGCCACAGGCGTGTGTGATATGTGTCTGTGCTGAAATTCTAATCATTTGCATATCTCACTTCCGCTAATGCATGTTGTAAATTTCATGTTATTTGAGTGCTTCCTTCCGGGTGTTGCATTTAAAATGGCCAGCAGTATATATATATTATATATATATATATATATTGTTTACATTTTCTATCGTTAGTAAAATACTTTCTACTCATCCATTCAACTTCAAATGCATTTTTTAATACTTTTAGTGGATGGAAATTTATATTAATACAGTTTTTTGAAATATTAATTCATTAATTAAATTAAAAAATGAAAAAGTAGCAAACAAAAATAATAGTCCAACAGCATATATAGACAAAGAAAAGTCGTTCACGTTATGTCACTGAAGTGCAATTGATAGCACGTTGGACTTTTATTCCTAACGTCGTAGGTTCAAATCCCACCTGGGGTGGCCTAATTTCCGAGAACGTGTTTTCTTTTTTTACTATAATGTTATATTAGAATAAGTAAATTTAAATAACGAACAAATGGTAACAAACAAAAAATAATTCAACATGGTATGTATAGAAAAGTAATGGAAAATTTCAGAGCAAATCTCTTTCTTTTTTGTCACTTAATATTGTGATTCTCTCATATGTGTTTCTAAATGTTTATACCTTTTAAACGCCGTACTATGAATGAAAGGTAATTTAAACTAAAAATTTTGATAAAAATCAAATTAAAATTGAAAAATAAGAACTATAAAAAAAAAAATTAAAGATCTTTAGCCTGTTCCAAAAATGGAACATTTGCTGGTACTATTTAGTTTTTTCACGTGTTTTTTAAGAGTACGACTAATGACATTTGAGTTCAAAAATCAGTATATAATTTTTAAGAAGTAGTATCTTAACCAGATGTGTGATTAAACATTTCCCAACAGGGTTTAATCATTTACCCCCCCCCCTTCTCCATTGTAGGGGCGGCATGACACCCGACAAACAATTGAAATGGGCCTTAAAAATCTAAAAATTTAAATGGGGGGAAAAACTAAAAGTTTGAGTGTGAAATTGAAAAATCTATCATTTTTTTCCCTGTAGAGTTTTTTAAACGTACCGCGATGGAAGGGGGCAGGGTCCCCAATGGGTGTCTCCTGTTGGCGCCACATCTGAAGTAAACTTTTAAATATAATTCCAAAATAAATCAGATTCAGTTGAAAATATAATTTATGAACGGAATTTATACATTTCAGAAAATTACAATCACTTAAGGGGACGGTGGACCTTTGAAATTAATTTCTTAAATTGTTATCTTAATTAGCTGAAATTGGAATCAATATAGTAGATGATCACTATGATTCACAATTTATATATTTTTTTAAAAAAAATAAATTATAATTTGATTTTTCAAAAACTTTTTAATTTTTTAAAACTTTTTTTAAAAATGCTCCTTGCGCGTTAGTTTTTAAGATATTTTCTTAATTTTTGTTTTATATGTATATGAACTATAACTAAATATATCTGTGCATGGATTTTAAATTCAGAATAAAATTTGATGAAAAAAAGATACATTTTCTATACTATATGAAATATTTCACCAATTATCACACATTCAAGGTAATCAAAACAACGTAAAATATAATCCGTTAAATTTTTAACAAAACCAATGCACAAATTTGTGAATTATATCATTTTTTATAACTTGTAAAAATTTTAAAGAGATACGATGAAATATGAAACGCAAGGAGCATTTTACGTAATCATGAAAAGAGAAAATTCACGAACTGAGAAAAACACATTTTAAACATTTATTTGTGTAATATGAAATAATAAAATAAAATTTTACATAATTACTTACCCTTACATGAAAATCAAACATATAAGAGATTATTACAGTAGAAATCTAATAAATATTTTAAAATTTATTATAGTTAGTTATAAATTGAATAATTCAAGTTATAGCATCCGCAAAGCTGATATTTATAAAAACACATAGAGTGGCAAGACATTCACTTAAAATTTACCAGCACAATATGATAATCCTTCAGATTTTATATTTTTGTTTTCTATTGTATTAGAGATTTTTCGCTTCTTAATTCTTTTGTCTTTTGCAGTTTGAAAAGTTTTAATTCTACTTTGCTTTAATCGGCGGTCATCTCTCGTTTCACTAATTTGCATCGAGGGTATGGAAGTGTTTTGATGCACGTTTCTCAAGGTAAATAGGGATCCAAAATTAAACTCACTTACTGCTGTTACAACAGATATTTCCAATCTTTTCTTTGATTGGAAACTTTCTTTTTGGCAGTGACTCCAGATAACACTGTGCAAACATTCATTTGCATTTTGACTTTTACCTGAAGTACACCGGGACAATATCTCGTTGCTTGCTAATCTCTGGTACACAGGGAGAATCTTCGCAACAACCTCCTCAGTTAATTTTGTCTTCATAACTGAATGACTTTGAGGGGATTCTCCATTCGCCAAAGCTCTTTTATAAAAACACCAAGAAAGTTTGCCATCAGGACATTTGTTGTGTTTCGGTTTGGTGTCTGTGGAGGAACAATGATAAAGTGTGGCATATATTGCACTTTTCATTTTTTCTACGTCATCGCAATTATCTTTAATGGCTTTTCTGTAAAAATTAGTTAACTTAACTATTGTGGTTTCTTTTAAACTACCAACCTTTTTGCCTCCAATACAAACACCTTTGCTTCGCCACTCTTTCACCTTGCTGCGTAAACCAGTTCCTAAGCGTTTTGAAATATGGTTGATACATTCTTCTTTTTTAATTTGTTTATCTTTTCCGTAAATGTTCAGCGATATCAGACGTTGGAATGTTTTTGAATCTCCGTCTGATAGTATGCAAGTGTAGCACATATTGCACTCCTTGATGGATCTTTGCCACAAAATTGCAGCAGCTTCCATTTCCATACTAGACGAGGAACCTGTATGATTTATCTGACATTCAAATTTGTGACCTTCATACCAAATCGCAAAATCTGGACTATCCCTCGAAAGGTCTCTTACTGCAGCAGTACATTCCGTACAATACTTTGACAGTATTTAATAATCTATTACTAAGCCTGTCAATAAATCAATTACAACTCCTATCCCGTACAGTGATTTATATCCCCGCTTTTGCCAAGATCCATCAAATGACACAGTTATGTCTAAAACACCAGTTTCCTTACCTTCATTGTTCAATTCAAGATGTTGCTTCTTAACTATATTTCTCGCAACTTCGAGGATCTGATGTTTCACCTCTCTATTTTCTTCGGACAAAATTTTAATGTGCTTCGAAAAAGATTTTTTGTCCATTGTATTCATACCAGTCACTAATGAAAATAGTTCCAATCCTGCGTGACCTTTCCCAAGTCTTAAAAAAGAGGAAACCATTTTTTTGTTAATGTCAAAAAAAATTTTGTATTTTACACGTGCACTTGAAAATGAGGAATTCAATACTGCCTCGCAACTAGAGCAAACCAATTCTAGTTTTGATGCCATACCCAGCTGCGTTGTTTTTATAATATTTAAATTATTCATATCACATTCAGGGCACTTTACAGTTGACACAGTAAATTCTTCCATACATTTGTATCAACTAATACATAAGTTGGATCATTTTGTTCACTTATCACATGTTCTGCAGAAGTGTGTGAGCTTAGAAGAGACAGCTTTCTTTCTGTTGCTGCATTCAGTTCACTAGAATTTAATGGGTAAGTGTTTACTTCATTATTTTTATAATTAGAGGACACATTACAACTTGCATCAGGGTCATTTTCATGTAAACTTTGATGCTCCAGTTCTATTTCTCCAGAGGCCCATCTTTTCTTTGCTTTTAGCAAAGCCAGCATTTTGCGTTTTGATGGCCTTCCTTTTGGAACATGATATCGAGAACTAATTCTGTGCATTGTACAAATACTGTTGGAATGATTAATTTATCAAGAAAATTATTATTGAGTATTCAAATGAAAGAAAGGAAAACTTTGAAAAAAATAGACCTACAATTACGTCCGAAACGACTAAGTATGCTGTGTAATAACAGATGTGAAACAAGCGCGCTAATACGATGTAAACAAACAAAGCGGAAGTAGAAGTTGAAGTTCCTATCAGAATCCTTCTTCATAAAATATGCGATGAAAAAATAATAATTGAGGCTAAGCATATGCTAGAAACTAAATATGAATAGTTCTTGTTTACGTTCAAATGACAGGGCCATGCCCATTTAAATAGTCGATGGCGCCATGTTTAATTCTTAGATTACTCATAATTCAGTAATTATTAGTCAAAATGCAAAAATTCTTCGACAGAATCATTCTCTGAAATAAATAGAATATTATTAGTATAAAAAATAAAAATCGCAATTTTGACCAAATTTTGAGATTTTGAAGGTCCACCATCCCCTTAATAGAAACAATAAAGGAAAACATCAGTAGGACAAATAAATAAACAAATAACCTTCATATCAAAATTCTCAAAGCTATAGTATAATAAAGCAAAAAAAAAAAAAAAAACTCGAACAATACAGATTTACCAAAATTTTTTAAAATGAGAAATAAAGACAAAATATATTATTGTTTTTTGTGTTCTTTTATGTCCTAAACTATTTGTATTGTCCATTTATAGCTAGGAAAAAATATCTCAAGCAATCTTTTTTCGCACACGAGACATTTTTTCGTTGTGTTTTTCTGACATAGCTGAGATTTGTTTCATCATCATCTATGCTTGCAGAAGTTTCGATTTTGCCACAAACATCTACTGGTAGAACAGACTGAAAAGTATCTTCATCGATATCTTCCTCGTCAGTAAAACACCCACTTTCTTCTAGGGGAAACTGACAAATATCAATAGATTCTGCATCATCTGATTGTGTATAAAAATATTCCAAAGCCTATCCTACAGTACGGAATGGCTTTGAATGCTACATCTTATCGGCGTATTGGATATTCAATAACTGACGAAACACACAATAATATAAGACCTTATTACGTGACGTTCCTCTCCAAATAAGACATACGCTTCATCTATCAACAAACGCACGTGGTAGTTTTGCTTGAGATTGTCCAGAAACGGTTGAAAGGGGGGGGGAGCTGAGAGAGGGAGCCGAAACGAAAATGAAGTCATAAATATTTTCTTCGGACATACAATATACTATAAGTCTTTGGCGTTCAGAAATATTTTCCCACTCTTCTGTGAACTGTAAACATAATAACCGCATTGTGTGAAAAAGTATACCTTTACACGCCAATGTGCCATTTTTGGAACATTGGAATTTCAAAACCAATAGTAAAAAAAAATAACTATATTTTTTTTGCTTTCTTGTAGTCTACAATTATATAAAATGATCGTTTTTAATTACTTTTACCAAATAATAAAAATATATTTTAAATTTTGAATTTTATATGAAATTTTGAATTTTACCCGATGAAAAGTAGAAAATATTGCATAATTTAGAATTTTTTCTCAGAGATACTATTTACTTTAGCAACAGTACTTCAATTTCAAAAAAATCAATTCAGAATTTTTGTCTTCAATATTATTTTTACGGAACAATATAAATAAAATTGAATTTTTTAGAAAATTTCAAGATTCATGTTCCATTATTGGAACATTGGCATGTAAAAGGTTAATTGTCAATAAGACAGCTCTGAACACTGTTTCGTTTAGCGCTGTTTCGGCTTAACACTCTTTTATTTGAAGTGTGGGATTCCCAAAATTGCACGCAGCATTTTCGAGCATCCCATAATTCAGGTATAAGAGCGTTAAGTCGAAACAGCGTTAAGCGAGAGAAGTGTGTGTGTGTTGTGTGTGTGTCTTACTGTATTTTTAAAAAAAAGTAACAGAAATAAAATTTTACTTTGTTGACCTAAGTAGGAATTTATTAAAATTTTTTTTAAAATTCTTTGTTGTAGACATAAATGATATATTTTATATTTAGAAACATTCACAAAATTTAGCTCACATTTTAAATTTAAGTTTAAAAAATGGAATTGCATGATAGTAAAAATTTTAAAATGATATGTTCTAAATCATTTCAAAATTTGACATGATTGTAAAGCAAATTTGAAATCACACACCAATCTTATCTTTCTCTTTAAAGCTAATATACAGAATTGTATTTTGCTAAAGAGGAAAACAAAAGTAAAAATTTTTCTTGCAAACAAAATTAAAAAAGACCATATTTTTATACATATGGTTTACCTAGATGAAATAAAAAAAGAAAATGAAATACGTTTTACAGAAATAAATGAAAAGAAGCAACATTGACGTCAAAAGCTAAGACTGAAGTTAACGCTAATAGATTCATTAGAAAAGAAAATAGTATCCTCTTTTAAATTTATTTTTCGCTCCACATCTCTAGTGGTCATTAAGAGTTTAGATCACGTTTATTGGTTGGTCTCCTATTCTTCAATCAGTTGAATCCCTTCAACTTTGTGTGAAGATTTCGTCTTTGTTTTTGATGGGGTCGGTTTGATTCCAAAAAGAGTGTTCTGTTCTATAAAAGAGTGCCTCGAAATAAGAAAAAATAGTTGTTACAGATAGTATTTCTCTAACTCTTATCAACCATAGTCATGGTATTTTTCTAGCTTTAATTCAAGATACACATGGTATTTTGCTCTAATTGATTCACTTCAATCGACATTTTTTCCAAATTTAAGAGAGGAAAATATAACTTCGAACGGTAATGATCGCTCTTTTAACACAATTTTTTTTTAAAATTTTGCCTAAAGGAAAAGATATTTTGAACTATTTTTTTATTGAGTAAAATTAGCAGGATTGTTACTTAAGAAGATTTACAACATAATTTCTCATTGGAAAATGTTCACGGAAAGATTTTTTAAGAGTAACAATGTGTTTCAGTGTTTCCCCCCTCTCTCTATAAATATATATAACCCCGAGGTGGGCAAGGTCGACTCAATCTTTCATATCTTCAGCGGGACAATAAATGAGTACCAAGTTTGTTTGGGAACTAAACACTGGAAGCATCGCGTGGGAATGACCACCTGAATGGAACATCTGCTCATTTCCCTCAGTGCCCTAAGTCATGAAAGCTGGACATGGGGCACGCACAGTAGGCTTTGTCCTCTTATGATGTTACTGCTCCACTGAATTAAGTTTGGTTTAACTTATATATATATATATATATATTTATATATGCCCTAATGTCTGGAGTATAACACTCACTTTTAACACAAAGAACAAGTTCGAAATCTATAGGTGTGGTTCTTAAGCCTAGTATAAAAACGATAGCCATAAAAATAAAAAAGGAAATGAGCATAAATCTAATCAGGCTTCTACATAGATCGCAATACTGTGTATTGAAAAGAAACGACCTACTTAGTGGACTTAGAGGGTGGTAGTTTTAAAAGTATACTAAACCTAGTGGCGCAAAAGCCCATAATGGCTAAGGCCTACTGTGCCCATCTCAGTACATGTGACCTTGGACGCTGAGGTACATGATCAGATGTTCCAATCAGGTGGTCAATCTGACGTGAAACTCCTAGTGTTTAGACCCAAGCAAGATTGGTACTCATTTACCGACCCACTGAAACGATAAAAGGCTGAGTCGAACTTGTCCTTCACAATTGTAAGATCATGGTGATGTAGCATTAAAAAAACTTCCTAAATTTCGAACTTCACTTAAGGACTTGAGTGCAAAACAATTCGAATGATAACTGTTTTTCCCATGCAAATCTTTGTACTTTACTGTTGAGACCATAAGTATTTATTTTTTTCTGCTTTTATTCCTTGTAGGCAGGATTGGTCATAATATTTAGTCTCTTTAGTGTTATTATTGATACATTTCATAAATATTTATGTATTCATAGTAAAAATACTTCTTACTTTCATTTACATAAAAATCAATCTAAAATGTTACATTTTAGAATTTTATTTCATTATTTTTATAAATTATTTTCGACCGTAAGCAAAATACCTTAAAAGTCCTAATTTAAAGCAGTCCAATTACAATTAGGATTTTAATTAATCAGTAGTTATAACACCGTTAACTTAAAGATGGAGTACATATATTGAATTAGTATGTTCCTTTAAATATTTGTCAATAAATTAAAAGACATCATGCAAAATGTAAAGTAATACATACTAACTCTAAAACAGTATGCATAAGAATTATACCAGTTTCACTTTAAAATTCCTCATTCCATCAGCAAGTGAATTCCACCAGTAATTTCTGGAAAATAGATTAAATTTTGGTACCGCTTAGTCTAGCAATATTTTACACAAGTATATTAGTATCAAGAGGATACCGAACATGTATTAGCTGCTAATAAAATGCAGCAGAACTTGTTAAATTTTAATGAAACCCATTTTATCGAAACTTCTGAAATATCGATTGATTCCTTAAGATGAGGGTAGATAATAATAGTTAAAATAATAATTATAATATGCATAGACGACTTAACTCGCCAACTATATAATATATTCTGAAATATTAAAATCAAATATTTTGCTAATGCAAATTATATTCTATTGCATATCCTGAGCCTGTTGCAGTATTGTGGATTAAGTAGATTGTAGATTAAATAAACTTCGTATTATGAAGTAATGCTGCTAAAAAAATATGTATTACATTTGCTGCTCTTAAAGGGTTCCCAATTGAATTTTTTTATACATTAAACATAAATAAACCATAGATTTACTGAAAATTAAGAATTCAAAACTATTTCAAAAAATTTCAGTATCGTATACCTTTTTCACACTACAACATGTAGAAAGAAGAGAGAAAGAGTTCAGTTATATTTTAAATGATCTGTATCTCAGAATGGTACTACTGTGATACTCAATAAAAATACAAATTTTTATTTAAAATATGAATTAAATATATCCCTTAGATATGAATTAGAAATACTAAAGGGTTAAAAATATTAACCCTTTAATTGCTGGCTCAAAGCAACGTGATTCGCTCCCCAGTGTAGACGTTTTTTTACATAACAGAGCGTATGTGGTGATTTGGAGGGTAAAGGAAAAACCCAACTAAGCAAATAATTCTTTGAAATAAGTAAATCATTTGTAAACACAGCCAAGGTCAATTTATTGCATTCAAAAGCCTTCGGACTAGATTTTCTTATAGCATCACAAAGAAAATAATCATACATTGGAAGGGGGGATATCACACAGGAGGTACTCAACACATCAGTTAAGTCAGAAGGATACATACACCGACATCAATTGTTGTTGTTGCTATGTCCTTCCCGAAGGGAAGGAATGAGAGTTGCCACAGTTTGTGAGATAGGTTGGACTTCTATATAACACCCCAATTTTGAGGAAGAACAGAGGAAATTTAATGAATATATAAAGCAAGTACTTATTTAATAACTACTTGCTTTATATTAATATTAATTTTTTATTCATACTTATTTAAAAATTTTAAGGCAAAAAATAATATGAGCAAATGATGAAAACATTAACATAAAATATTGTACAAAAAATATTCCCAACTTTCCCTTATTTTTATTTGCTGATACTACCTTCTGACGGTATTGGATCAATAACAACTGAAGCTGATAATGACATTCCTGAGAACTGATCTGAAGGAACAGCTATAGGAGCTGGGATTGCTCTACCAGGAGTTGTCTTACCACCAGCAGGAGAGGAGGTGCAATTGTTACAACAAGTGACACACTTCTGATATACAAAGGAGAATGAATTTTAGAATCCATTTCAGGTCTGAAGATTATATTTTGTACAGTACCAGGTTCACATAAAATCTGGCCAATAACAACCGTCAGCACTTAAGGGGTTAATAAAACTATAACTACTAGAATTATTTTTCATAATTAAGTTATTCAAATTATTACCTTTATCCAAGTGCGAACGTTCGAGGCAAACAGTCACCCAAGTCTCACCAAATCTTTAATTCTGGGAAAATTGTTTATTTATTATCAATAACCTTGTCAGAATCCTCTTATATGACAATCGTAATGGGAATTAAAATGTATTTGTCACATATCTCCTTCTTTGGGAGTAAAAATGTTTTTTACAATCTTAAGGCACTTGAGATGATTGAGTTCCCCGAAAATATGTTATTTGCCCCCTGTTGACTTAGTGGTTTTGATTTCTGTACTGTAAGACTCATTATGATTTATAAATGTAAATGAACAGAATACAAGAAACAAATATGTGCGATCTGAAGTTGAAACTGATCAAGCAAGGAAATGATCTCATGAAATGATTGATATTAATCATAATGCGGAAGTAAATTTGAGAAATGAGATGAGCATGAAACGTTTGAGTTGAAAGGATAATTTCCAAATGCTCTATCTAAGCACTCCATCAAAAAAGATATGAAGACAATGACACACTGCGCCCAGTCAAAGAGCCACAAGCAAGAAAAGTTCAACATGTCTTTTGTCGATCATCAAAGGTCAATAAAACTACAATAACTTACAGTTTCACATGCAAATATCATTCCTGTGATCTTAGCGAAATATGTCTAAGATTTGTGTTTTCTATTAAAGTCGCTGACATTTAAAACATTTTAGTTCAGTTTAATTGGATTTTTTTCTCAAATCACTAAATACAATTTAAAAAGTCCTTAAAATAGCTATGTGTATACTTTTTCTCGGTTAAATTATTTATTGGAATTACGATTTTTTCAAGTACAAGATAATTAATCATAAGAAAATGGATTGGGGAGACTTCGTCATCCCACGCGAGCACTATCGTTAGTATACAATGCTAAATTTTTCTCCCATGTTAATATTATCCAAATCATTAATTATAAATCAGAACAAATATTCATGACATAATTTAGTGTCAGATATAATATAAAGGTGTTATTTACTTCCGTTATTTCCACTCTTTAAATTTCGAATATTTTGAACTTACATTTTCTCTTTTATTTAGAATTAGAGATAAATATTGATATCGTAATCTTAAAATTCCAGATCTTTTAGTTTAATGTACACATATTTATATACAGTGTGTTGCCGAATTCTACCGATAGATTTAGAGGGAGGATAATAAAAAGAGCATGGGGGGACGACGACAAATTACCATAGAACATGGAGTTAAAAACCTTGTTTAGTCCGAGTAATTTGTAAAAATAGCTATGAAGTGTGTGGTGTCGAGTGGAATGAAAAGAGGCAATAAGAAGTAAGGGGAATACATTTTTTAGACGTAAAGCATGTTTACAATAGGAACAATGCATAACAGCTAGATATTAGAAATGTCACATGAATGTAATTGCTGCCACGTAGGCCATAGTACAGTCGACACCGACGGACTGAGAATTGCAAATAGAATCAAAGAAATCTGGTGGTTGCATTTCTGACGTTGTGAGCTGTGATGTATATCTGTTTGTAACGTAAACATGTTTTATGTTTAATAAATGTATTTTTTTCCTCTTATTGCCCCTTTTGACGCCTTTCGACACCACGCCCTTTACAATTGTTTTTGTGAATGACTCTCCGACTAAGCGTGATTTGTTACTCCATGTTCTTTGGTAATTTGTCCTCCCCATGCTAACAACTATAAATATATACAGTCGATTCAAACCTTCGATAATACGAACATCTAGTTAATTCAAATTAGATTCTCAGTCCCTAGAATAACTGTTGATATTTCAAACTAAAATAATACGTTTTGGTATACTCAATATTTCAAAGTAAAATCTGTGGCTGGATAGACTGCAACACGCATTAATTCGAAGTTATCTTATAAAACTCTCGACAATTTGAACACCTACTGTATAGATCCCTCTAGCAAATAGTTTGGACATGTTTTTGTGTTGTATTCGCGTGTCTCCCCTGTAACGTAGCCCCTTTGATGACCATCTGTCTGCTCCCCCTTCTTTGTGTTCCCAAGTTCCTCAGGCGTAAATGCAGTTTTATTGTTTTCCTTCTTCAAGTGGACAGTTCTAGTCACACTTGTTGCCAGCGGCCACATCTTTTGTTTAAAACGTTGCCTTGGTACACATGTGCTCTGAAAGGTTGGTCCGCTATTGTGAAGAGATGCTTAAGATTGTATTTTTTGCGTTGGACTAACATGTTGACAAGGCTCATCTGTGTAACTTATAGCATGTGGCACCATATAGGGTATGAGTTGGATTGAGCCCCTGCCTTGAAGAACCAATGGTGTGGAGACAGTCTCTGAGGGAACCGGGTGCGAAACAATTTTATTTCCAATGAAAAATGTAAGAGAGTTGGTGGTGTGTGAAAGAGTCCAGTTCGAGAACTACTACATAAATGTATTATTTTAATAAAAAAACTTTTATCTTCTGTATAATAGTTATATTGTATATGTATATAATATGTACTTTTAAACATACTTTAAAGTAATTTTATACAAATGTACATTTGTTATTTTATTACATAGTTTAAAATTTAAATGTGTTTGAAAGAAAATTCACTTTGTGTATTTTAGGAGTTTTTTCTAACCCTCTTAATAATTCGAAATTTTTCATTGGTTCCTCCAACTTCGAATTATCGAGAGTCAACTGTAGAAGAAAAGCGACTTACTAATTCAACCATCGCGATATCTCCAGAACTATTAAGCCTAAAGACTTGAAATTTGGTAATCATCTCTCTTTCATAAAGTAGAGACCCTCTACAAAATTGTTTTTATGAAAGTAGACACCCAAGTGGCGTTGTGGGGGTTTAAGAGGCGTTATAGGTAATTATTTCCATTTTTAAATTATTAGACGTACAGTCTTGAAATTTGGTACGCAGATTCATTTCATACAGTGGATATCCACAACAGAATTATTTTTATGAAATCAGACACGCAAGTGGCAATACGGGGGGCTTAAGGGGCGTCATAGGTAATTATTTCCATTTTTACCCTATGGTCTTGAAGTTTGATATGCAGATTCCTTTCGCGGATTATACAGCCGCTTCAAAATGGTTTTTACGAAAATAGACCCACAAGTGGCGTTCCGTTTTTTTAAACAACTAGACGTACAGTCTTGAAATTTGGTAAGCACATTCCTTTTATACAGCAGAGATATGTTAGAACAAGTTTTTTTCAAGGCGTTGCGGTCTACCCAAAAGGTGTAGGTGTAGTGACTTAAAAGAAAGTATACAATATAGTCGGACCTCCATTTTATAAATTTCTCTATTTCGCAAACTTTTTCCTGGAACAAAGAACATTTTACAATTTTCTTCGTAAATTGCCTCCAAATAGCGAAGTGCATTTTCTATTCAACGAAATTTTCTCTTATGATTTTATTTTTTCCCTCCGTATTTTATACAATATTTACTCCAATCCAGGCCACACTTTTTTCCTAATGTTAATGCGTTTGAAAATCGGGTGCGGCTCAGAATTGATGGGGAAAAAATGTGTTGGAGGGGGTATTCAGAGCAATTACAGCTTCATGTGCGTATTTAAAAGTTTTAATACTGTTAAAATATCTAATTATTCACTTCTTATTAGTTTTCCTTGAAATTTATTTTAATTTTGTAAAATTGGATATTGATAAATTACATTTTAGATTATTTTTCAATTTTCACATCTTGTTGAGAATTTGGGGTTGCGGCTTAGAACTGATGACGGCTTAGATTTGAATAACTACAGTATTTCCAGACCTTCGTAAGAAGTAATGATTATTAGGTTTTAGTGAATATCTTGGCAGTCCACCAGTCAATCCCAATCAACTTAATGCCCACCCTGGCTATATACGTTGCAGGAAAATGATGAAATTAGGGATTCATGGAAGATGTTAAAATAAAGTCTATGGGAGGTCATTTCCCTAAAGAAAGAGTAAATGATTTTATCAAATCCCTGAACTGTTTCAGTGAATGAATAAGTCAGGACTATTACAGCTCTATTTTTGCTTGTCATCACTCCCCTCTCTCACTGGCCTGTGTGCCAAATAATGGCAAAACATTATGTGAGAAAGGTTAGTGTGAATTTTTTTATTGTTTTCTGTATTTCGAATTTTTAAATACCTATCTACCTAAAAATGAATTCGGATTTTGAAACAAAATTAAAATCTGACTGAATTTGTATCTGAAGAACAGTTTAATGGAATTATCAGGACATTTTTGAACTGGCATCTCTATGGACTCGCAAAAGGATAGAAAAAGCTGTAACAATCATTGAATAATTTTAGCACCACTATTTAAACTGCATCAGACACATAAACAGTACTACTATAGAAAGAAAAAAAAAGATCTTACAAAAGAAGAAACTAAAAAATATTTGATTTTTAAGAAAAAAGTCCAAATTTGATCCATCTGTAAAAATAGCACCAATGTAAAGTTTTTATCACATACTTCGGGAAACACATCAGTCAACTATCCACAGAGGAAGAGATAAAAATGCTACATAGTTTGAAATCTAAATACCTACTTCAATTGTACGGATGAGTGAGTGAGTGTGATATTAATGTCGTACTGTAAAGCTGCACAAGGGCTATTGGCAATAGACCTTGTAATTGGTCAAATGATGAGGCTGGCACCCCCTTCTCCGAACTTCCACACCACACCACAGGCAGACACTTGGATCTTGACATACTTAACATGCATTAGCCGGCATGGCGGAATCTTCAGAGGCACAAGGCTCGAACTCATGACATGCCAGCCATAAATCCATGACCTTAAACACTAGGCTACCATGGCCACTCAGTTATACCGGAATTCTTCAGGCTGTGCACAGTACAACAGTCTAAAAGAAGTTTTACAAACAAGGGAATCGTTTTTAACCAATTCAATCATCGTGGCTATAAAGATTTAAGTGACAGAGTCTAAGAGACTCAAGATAGATATTACAAATTTCTATTCAACATCCAGGACCATGCGACAAAATTCAGCTTTCTTTGATCATTGATTTCAAAGTTAAAAATATATTTTAAAATAGTTTGTTTTCAAAAATTACGTAAAAAAAAACGGTTGTGAGTTTACAACTGCATTATATACGAATTAACAAGTCTTTAGCCAACGTAAAAAATTGTAAATGTAGGCCTAGACATCCAGCTAGTTAAGGATCTGCAGTGGTCTCCACCAAAGAAACAAGTGTTAGGAAACAAGTGACATATAAACGGTCATGGAATATCACGTGGGAAAATATCCAAGGCAATATGATGCTTATGCTCTAAGGCAAGCCAACCTTTGATCTCCCGTTATCCGGCTGACAGAAAGGTGATAGGTGCAGTTCCCACGCCAATCTTTGATTTCAAAGTCCACAATGTGAGGAGTTGACTAGGACCAACAGTAATCCTGGTCATGTCCGAACAGAAGTGACTCTGCATCATGTGAGGTTTGGAAGGGCGTGACATATTCAATCTTTAAAGAGACATCAAAAGGGAAAACTGAGAGACTCTTGATCTGCTAAGAAGCTTCAGAGACTAGAGAGACACTTCTATACACTTCAGCACTTTTCGATGCTTCAGCACATTCTAACGGACTATCTCTCCCACTTCCTGTGACCTATCAAGGTTCATAACAATGAGAATGTCAATGTCCTCCCAATCCAACCTCACACAGGATGGTTCGACCTTAACAGCGAACTCAACAGCGCTGCACCTTACCAGCATCATAGTAGTAGTGGCCTGCTTCGCAAAATTGGTGACCCAGATAACAGAACATTCTTCCAGATAACCAACACAAATTTATGAATTATTTGAACTTTCAAAAAAGCAATTACTAAAGCACAGCAGTAATTAAAGAATTGTGACAGAAGCTTTTCCTCTCATGAAAGAACTTTTAAAGGAGCTTTTTGCTATGAAAGAACCCCCAGATTGCAGTGCCAGACAACCTTCAATCCCATGAAACGACCATTGGCTACCCTACAGCTGCAAAAGGCCATAAATGCCTCATTAAGTGGATGTGTTAACCCATCAGCTATTTTCAAGCAAGCCACATCTTTAACCAGAAGATGATTTCACTGGATTTTATCTTATGACATGTATTTATTCAGTTGACATGTCACTGTATTGCTCCGTTAGTCAGTTTTTTTTTTTTTTTTTTTTGCCTAAGGGTGGGGAATGAAATCCATTCTTTTGTAGTTGAGCTGTATTCAGAAACGTCTTAAGACATGGGTCAACTGAGCTCCAGCCCATGACCTCACCCTTGGAGGGGGTCTCCTTTCATTCTCGACTCTATTTTAATAAGATCCTTATCTGGATAATTTTCATGGTCAAATATTATTCAAGAATATATATTCTCTGAAAACAGGGAATTTTAAATTGCATGTCAACTGGCAAAAGTGGTAAGACTGTACTATTATGTAATGGCTGTTGTCCTTGTCTAGGCCTAATACTATAAAGTTTAGTCAAAAGTCAAAATCCGGCCATCGGTCCAGCTGGTTTGTGCCTAGGTTTTTTGAGATTGTGAGGTGCACATTTATTTGTTTCAAATTACCATTTGAACAAGTGTTTGACCCAACATGCTATATAATGTCTACTTTTAAAGACCTCAGGTAGGCCCTACTTTTGCATAGGGGCCCAAGGCCTCAAAAAATCTTAAGAATTCTCTGCGCCCAGGGCCTTAAAGAATCTTAAAACCTTCTTGGCTGTATTGACTAGGTGTGTTTTGTTTTTCTTCTTTTTTTCACGGAGAAAATGATTGAGTCAGGGGAAGATGTTTCATTTGTAAACAAAGTAGCAGTGAAAATTCTACCGGTGGGGAAAACAAACGTAGCTCTTTGGCTAAAACAATGTGAGACTGTGTTTAGTTCAGCCAAAATCACTAATGAAGAAATTAAATTTTCTCATTTAATTGCAAAGATTGATACAGAGACTAGAACATGTATCAGACATAATTTTAAATCCTGAGACTGATAAATTTTTAACTCTTAAAAACAGATTAGTTTCTGAATTTCAGGATACCAAAACACAGCAAATAAAAAAAGCTGTCTGATTTACAACTAGGCAACATGAAACCAAGTTTCTTACTGAGGCAAATGTGTGAATTTTCACTGAATAAGGTTATTGAAGATTTTTTAAAAAAATTTTGGATGCAACAATTACCAGTTAATGTACAAGCTATCTTATCTGCTTCAACTAGCAATCTTTTGTAATTAACACACATCGCGGACCAGGTATGCCAAATAACAGAAAGTTCACAACCTATTGTGTATTCTGCCTCACATAACGAAAATTCTAACGTGGATATGCTTTCACTAACAAAGAAAGTTGAAGCCCTTACCATGCAAGTAAATTGTTTAAGCAGGAAAGAAACAGACAAAATGTTATAAATACAGGTAAATGATCATGCAGCCGTACCTTTAACGATAACAGCAATCTGAATCCTTCCTATAGTTTCTATCACAATCAATTTGGAGAGAAAGCAGGTAAATGTGTTGCACCATATATGCTTAATTCAAAAAACTAGAATTTGCTGCTATACCAAATCAAATCGCTAGAGATGGTATAACAGCTGTTTACACTTATATGATGCAGGTACTAAAATGAAATTTCTAATTGATACCATATAGTGATATTTCCTGCATTCCCCACCTAAATTTTAAAAAATAATACCAAAGCCTTCACCTGAACTTTTGCTGCAAATACCAGTAAAATAAAAAACTTACTGTTGTACTGTTGTTGTTGTTGTCATGTATGACAGAGTGCAAAGGTGTATATAACAAAATAAGATGTAGTCAAATATTGCCAAAGGTGTGAATCACTGCCGTGGCAACATTCATGGCACGATCCGAGTATAGGATGTCTATGCTGTAGTCATTGTCTATTTTAAAAAGGGCACCAAAAAGGTGTTTGGGATCCAGTTGCTTGCCTGGGCAGTGCCTGCATTCCACATATGATCTGGATCCATCAGGCAGAATCTTCATGCCCTTAAAATGTTTTGTCCTTAGTCTGGTTATTGTTGTTGTAATTTCTCGGCTATAATTTAATTCTGGCAGCGATAATTTTTTTTTGTGGGTTTGAGCAGAGCTTTTGTTTTGCGACTGCAACTGCATCAAAGACATAGTCAAAGAAGTTACAGGTTCAAGAGTTCTGGCTTCATTGGCAAGGAAATCGGCATCTCGTTCCCTCAATGTCAACATGGGCTTGGATCCACTGGAGAGTGCATGATTTGCCCAATGCACCAATGGAAAGTAAAGAGAATTGATTTCTTGGCGAGTCCCATTTTTCCTTTCATGATGGCTCAAGAGCGGATCTACAATCAGAGAGAACAATGATGCCGTCGGAAATAGCGATATCTGTCCATGTAAGGTAAATATCTAGGGCTGTCCTAATTGCTATGAGCTCACACGTGAAGTTGGAAGCAATTTGCCCTGTGGAGACCTTGTGCTTTGAAGTTGTATTATCTGGGTATTTAAGAAAGACACCAGATCCACCCTTATTGCACTCTGAGTCTGAAGAACTGTCAGTGTAGGCAGATACTAAACGAGGCTCATAAGACTGATAATTGTGTCCATGCCCTTCCTTTTAATTGTGTCCTTAGATTCCTTTTTCGTGCAAGGCTCAAGAAGGTCCAAAAATAATTTGGCAGAGGGAGGTGGTTTGACTGGAAAACAAGGTTCTTGAATGATGTCAAGGCTTGTGTGATTCAAGTTAATGTCATTTCTTATGTCTTTATCAAATTGAAGTGTTGAAGATCTCTTCAGCATATTCTTAGTTGTCCAGGAGTGAAAAGTGATGTTGGGAATATGCTGTTCACCACAGCTTCTGATTTTGTTTGTAAATTTAATGGTGGCAAATTTCCTCCTGCCTTTCAATGATGGCAGACCACACTCATTCTCAGCTGGACGCCCTGTACGGAACAGAGTCGATTTTATCTGTTGAGTTAGAAGCTCATGGAGCCCAAGCGGATGCTGTATATTCGAGGATTGGTCTTATAAGAGCAATGTAGATGTTTAGAAGTGCCTTTGGCTTAGAATCCCAAGTCGAACCGCCGAGTTTTCAAAGAATTTTGAGCTTTTTTAAAGCCTTTTGCGATACATTCTGTATATGCTAGGTAAACCTCAGTTCCGCATCTAGCGTTAAGCCAAGGTATTTGGGACGGGAGACTTTTTCAACAAATGAGTTACTTAAACTAAATTTGGGGAGAAAGGCTGCCCTGTTTCTCCTGTCAGTAGAAAACACACAGTATTTGGTTTTTCTGGATTTATCAGCAGTTTGAGCTGCTTAGCCCAGTCTTCAATTTGAGAGAGATTTTCATTCAGTACATTTTCGGAGATTATGATGTCAGTATGAGTGCCAAATGGCAATGTCAGCTGGACAGCAGGCTATTTTAGCTTCATTAACAATGTGATTATCGACAGTGTTCATATAGAGGAGAGAAAAAAGGGGGCTTAGGACCGATCCCTGCGGAACCCCTGCCCAAGATCTATGTGTCCTAGAGAACCTTACATTAATTCTCACAGCAAATCTTCTATCTCTTAAGAAGTCGTTGATCCATAGTAAGATATTGCCTGAGATGCCTAAGGAATGCAAAATTTCAATGAGTTTTTGTCTCCAAACCCTGTCAAAGGCTGCAGAAAGATCAAGGAATACGGCTGTAGTTTTCCTATGAGGTCTTCTTGAATCCATCTATGATTGATTGCACCAAATAGAAAAGTTGGTCAACAGTGCTATGCTGGGCTCTATAAGCTGTTTGGTAAAAGTGTAATACTTTCCACTTGATGAGCCATTTCATGATACGGGAAGGAATTATTTTTTCCATAATTTTACATAAAGTGCTTGTAAGGGATATGGGCCGGAAATTTTTACAGATTGCTGCATCCTTACCAGGTTTAAGAACAGGAACAATGACCGACATTTTCCAGATAGTGGGTAGTTTGCCAGTAATCCAGGATAGGTTGAAAATCTGAAGAAGAATACTCCTGGCAAGAACACCAAAGTGTTTGATCATTGAACCGAAGATGAGGTCGATACCAGGAGACTTCTTAGGGTCAAGGCTTCTAGTTACGCTATCAAGTTCTTCCAAAGTAATAATATTAGAAAAATCATCTTTTTGGTTGTAGGATTTACTTTTCATTTAAAACCTGTCTATAAATTTTCCTTTGTTTTCTACCTTCTCTGCTAAAACTCAGCCTGCTTGCCTGTTCATAATGTTGAACCAATACGTTTGCAGTCTGCCTGTTAGTCTCGTGAATGTATAATCACCAGAGGTAATAGCATTGGAGGTTGGCCCATTATTTTGTTGATTGCAGCGGTTGTTGAGGACATTGATTACTTGCCAGTGGTGGTAATCTTTCCTTGGATCAAGCCTGCTGCAAAGATCAATCCCTTTTTCTCTTTTACATGCAACGATTTCATCCTCGACTTTGCGACTGATATCTATAAGATTTCTTCTGTTTTCATCACTATTGTTCTTCTCAAGTTCATGTCTGGCTGCATTTCTTTCTCTCTCGTATTAATTCGTCTATATTATGATCTCTCCAGTAGGGCACCCAATTGTTTTTTCTCCTTCCTCTTGGAATGGAGACTTTGGCAGCTTTCTGCACACCAGAAATGAACTTCTGAATAAGAATTTCCAGGTCTTTGCAGGTTGTCATCTGTGTGCAGTAGGTCTCTAGGCACTCAGTGGACCGATTCCAATTGACTTTACAGAAGTTCCAAGAGCTCATATTTTGAGGTGGAGAATCGATATTCAAATCAAATTATGATTGGGAAATGATCACTAATGGCGCACTTCAAAACTCTCCATTTTGCTATATCAAGGCCCGAGAGATCCACTGCTGTGATGTCAAGTGCAGAGGCTGTGCCCTTGGTTTTGGAGTATAGGTATATTCTTCCGTATTTAATGTTGAAAGATTTAGGTCGCAGAGTAAGTCCTCAATCCTTTCACCATTTTTGTTCAAGTGGGAGCAACCCCATGGGGGACTTTGGCATTAAAATCACCAGAATTATTTTAAGGTCTGAAGGAGAAGAGCAAAGATCTTTAATAATATCTATGTCAATTTCTGATGTATCGGGAT
>BMAO01012129.1:0-150185 GCA_019973975.1 Trichonephila clavata | reverse complement strand
AATTCACACAAAAAATATATTCATCATAGAAAAACCACATATATGTACAATAAAAAAAAATATTTAGACTATCTGAAAAGTCCACTATATTATACAATAACATAAAAATAAGTCTTTGCAAATAATATAATCAATGAAAATAAGAAAGTTCCATCATTATTCAATATGTATTGTGATTAGGAAATAAACAAAAAAAAGAGTATTTATACAACATTCACTGGAAACTATACATTAATATTCAATGTAGAAAAACTACGCATATATGTACAATCAGGAAAACACAAAAAATATGTAGAGCATGGTGCGATGGCAATAAAACAGCATGAATAGTCATAGTTAAATAAAACAGAATTTTTTCAAAATAATCAAAGCCTTTAAACTTCATTTTTTTAAGAGCAATAAGTTAAAACCTTTTTTACATTAGTGTTTTCTTAAATAAAAAAAGTCATTGGAAGACAGCTAATACCATCATCCTAATAAATTTATATCATAAAATGGTGTTAAACTCATTTTATTTTGTTTTACAGTTATATCATTCAATAACATAAAAATGAGAAAGTTCATCATTATTTAATATGCATTGTGATTAGGCAATAAACAAAAAAGAATACTTTAATACAATATTCACTGCAAATTATACATTAATATTCAATACAGGAAAACAACACATATATATGTACAATCAGGAAAAACAAAACAAAAAATGTATAGAGGTTGTTGCACTGGAAATAAACAAACACAAATACTAATTCAATGTAAAACAGCAAGAACAATCATAGTTAAATAAAACAGAATTTTGCAAAATAATCAAAACCTATAAATTTCATTTTTTTTTCAGAGCAATAAGTTAAAAACATTTTTACATTAGTGTTTTGCTAAATAAAAATGTCCATGTGGAAGACAGCTAATACCATCATCCTGAATAAAATTTTTATCATAAAATGGTATTAAACTAATTTTATTTTGTTTTACAGTTTCAATTTTATGGTGTTTTGTTGTTATATTTTGTTGTTGATGCCTCAAAAAAAGTTGATTATTTAGAACTGATTTATATAAATCAGCGGTAAATCGTTTTACTTGCTCTTTCTTCACACCTTTTGCTGTCTTTTTTGCTCCATCACAGTACACCAAGCAGTACATCTTACATTTTAATGCAATGAACTCTTTTATTGGAGAGGTAGTTTCACATTTTAGTGCGCCTAAAACACCTTTATTTGAGAACTAAAAAGTTCGTGGTCAGTGGGAAAATTGCTTAAATCCATGATGGAGTTGAATGTAGTTTTTAGATCAGTATAAACGTTAGAAGTTCTGATTTCTAAATAGAGACTGTCCGTGTCTGTGTACAGTAGACTGCATTTATTTTGATAAAACTTTTAAAGTAATTATAATATAATTTATACATGTGTAATTTCGAAAGCTCAAGAATAGTGAAACCATATATATGGGTTTGTCGAGGCATAAATTTTTTTTGTCATTTTAAAAACTGAAAATTCTTCATTAATTATCTCAAAATTTTCAAGTAATGGACTAGAAAGTTTTTTTTGACATTGTTTCAAAGTGAAGCGCCCTCAATTTGAAGTCGTTTCCTTGGATTTTGTAAACTTTTTCCAACCATGCGTTATTCATAAGCTTAAACAGATCTTTCTCAAATGCGTGTTTTGTGGATTGTCTCTTATTATTATTAAATGAAACATAGGGTTTTAACCAAGTTCTTGTCGAAAACGTAAAACATTATGAATTTTTTGTAGAACCAGCCTTTTTCTAAATAAAACTTTAAATTTAAATAATGTACTACGTAATTATATTTTGTATAAAAACATGGTGTGAGTTTGCGATTCTGTTTCGAAAGTTTAAGACCGTGATTTTTTATCAACTTTTTTTGGTATGGAGAAAACATATCAAATGTAATCTCAGTATGGTCTGGTGCTAGTGGAAAATCGTGTGAATCATGTAGTGTGGATGGGTACGAGAGATCAACCTCTAAAAAGTATCCGATGTCATCCTTTGCTGATAAATCTAAAACATTTAAATTTTTTATTTCAGATTCAGATAAAAATTTGAAATTACTGATAGGAAGAGACTGGGTCATTGTGTAGCCATACAAATTATTGGCATCAACTGCAATAATGTATGACTCTTCACGTTTTGGATCGAATATTTCGGGAACGAAGGATTATTAGAGCATGAATATCTCTTTCCTATATAACATATTCGCCACGAATATTATTCTCGATCCACAGATACATGTTTGCATCTGTGAATATTTCTAACTCAACTTTCGTAAAATTTAATCCGGCGTTCCAAGTTAAGTCAGCAGCTGTAATGAAATGACATGGGTCTAAATTTAGTATGCCATACATTTTTGTCTAAAAGAAGTAAAAACTTCAGCAAGTAAAATAACGTCTAACTGTTGATACAGCTTCAAGTAATCCCCAAAAGTTTTGCAACGGAATGATCTGAATATTAACTGAGTGAAATTATACTCATCGTTTGTTATATGACTGTTTGTTAAAGCATTGTAGAATGCTTCTTTTAGAGGTAAACAAGTTTCATTTAGTACAGCTGACTTGAAAAATATGAATAAGGAAATATTCCTTTCCGTTTTAAAAGAAACTTGTTTTTCTCATTGGAATAAAATTCATTGAAAATAGGAAATGAATGATTAGAAATCACTAAGTTTTCTACTAAAGTAGCAAGCGACGTACTCAGAAATTGAAAGCTATCGAGAAACTTAATCTGATCAATTTGAAATGTAGTGAATTTTGTGAATTAACGGGAATTATGCTGATTGATTTTGCATATTTGCTACTCAATTTTTGAAGTATCAGGTGGGAATCATATCCTCTTAAATTATGTATTATCACAGGTATAAAAAATGTTTTTCTGTATAAGAGGTTGCATTTATTGTGTGCATAACCTCTAAAGACAGATGTAAAGTGATTGTGATCTCTTACTATTTTATCGCTTTTTAAAAACTTTTTACCGCAAATATGACATTAGTGCTGCAAGGTTTATCACATTTAGCCATTGGTAAAATTCTATGCATTTTATCGAGTAATTCAGAACATAATTGTTTTAATTTGTGAAGGAAATTTTCAACTGCATCGTCTCCACAATAATAATGATGAAAGATTATACGATCATTAAAATCTAAACACAGCATGCTATAACTGTATGGGACATGTTGTTCTACAGCACATGTAAAACTAGTGCTGGTGCTTGGCATGCTTGTTGAAATTGGAATTAGCATGCATTCAAAATCAGTGTAAATGGAAAATGGATGGTAAGAAGATTTTGCAAAATTACTAAACTTAATTATATTTTCTCCGATAGCAGGCATTGTAATTCTTTGAGCCTCGACTTTTAAACAAAGAGACTTGTGTAAATCCAAAGTTGATTGACGTTGAAATCCTACTAAGCAATTTTCACAAAATTTGTGAATGCCTTTTTTTGTGTTTAAGAGACTGTTGAATTTTTTGATTAAAAAATAATGACCGTTAAACAATAAAAGATTTATTTTAATTCCGGACATTTTACTTATATACAGAGGGAATATTTCTTTTTCAAAACCATATACGTTAATTTTAAGAGTGTTGACTTTTTCAAATTTTTTTTATTTTAGAAACCTCCACTGGAAATTGAAGGAATTTATGTTTTATGAGTGGAAAATTTTTTTATATTTATTAGCAATAGTAGAATTATTTTTGCAAGGATATAAAGCAGCTACAATGCAGTACAAGAAACATTTGTTATTCTTACATTTTATGTTTAAAAGAGCTTTTTTGTTTCTTAATTGTTTTGGCAAATGGGCATTGACACAACCACCTCGATAATTTCCGATATGAATATCGATGTACTGAATTTTTTTTATAACCCAGCCGCTACCGTTTTTAATAAAATTTTCGATGTCATTTTTGATTTTGGAAAAAGCGTTGTCAATGGATTTAAAATTTTGATATCTTGAAAGAATTCTTTCTGCTTTAGAACAGAAATAGAAGACTTGTGTTACTTCTTCATTATCAATTTCACGTTTAAAAATTAAATTTAAACATAAAATTAAGCGTAATCTTAAGGAAACTGAACTATTGATTACTTGAAAAATATATGATCGGGAGTCTCTATGCAGGGAATCAGGATCTTCATCGTCAACTATAGCTCGATAGCTACGCATGTAGCCTCTAAATGCAGATCTTATGACATTAAACTGAATTGTTGATATATTCAACTAAAAATCAACCAAGAAATTTTTAACGATTATTTTTTAGACATATTCATGCTGTTTTAGATTTATGCTCTGAGAAAGAGCAATATAAATGCTCTACATATTTGTAGAAACACCAGGTCTATATTATTATAATCCTGAATTTGTAGGCTGGTCTTTTACATATTCCTGGAGTGCCTCCACAGCCTTTGCTAAAATGGGAAGTTGATCCAGAGCCAAATTAAAGCGGTTTCTTATCTCAGAATCCACAGTTTTAGAGAAGGCAATATAATAATTTTTGCGAAATTCTTTAATTTCCACGCCTATTCCTCGACCTAGGTAAATGGAGTAGGGTTGAATTTTCACTGCGTCGCTAGCCGCAGAGGGGGACATAAATTTAAGTCAAAGCCAGAAGCTGAGGTGTTTGTTTTTTTCTTCTGTTTTTTTCGAGGAAGCATATATTCAACATCATCTTCATCTTCTGAAAATGCTGCTTTTATTTTCTTTCTATCTAAGAATGATAGAGATACCAAATTTTCAGTTTCACTTTACGTAGCAAAGATTACGGAAAAAAAATATTTTTTTTTCTTAATTTAATGGTTAACATGAACAACGCAAATGATAGATTCGAAAAAAGAAAAATTAATTTTTTACTACAAAGAGAATAGAAAACATGCATACCCTCTTTAGATGCCATCTTGAGATGATTCTCTGTGCAGAAGGGCTGTTGATTTGCGACTGATTTGAGTTTTCGATTAAGCTGCTTATACACTAATGTATCACTTTGAGCTAACATCTACTTTGTACGCACTTCACTTCATGGGATGATTGTTTTGCAAAATCGCATTCGGTGAAGGTTAAATGTGTCATAAAATTATTTATCAATAGAAAAATTGAAGGTTGTTCCGTTCTCATATTTCAAGATATGTGTTTCCACTTTATAACAATGCTGCTAGTTTATCTAATAAAAAACACAAGGACAGGGAAGAAACACAAAATAACATTCAGACAAAAATAATGAAATCTGAGATAAGAAAGAAATATTGCTTTTATTGAGTATTCTTAGAAAAGTTGTAACATGAAAAATATTATACATTCATTGGAAGATTACAAAACCCAAAATGCAATTAATGAAAGTTTACACACATCTAAAATTTATCCAAACTTCATAAACACTATAGATAATCATATATAAAATGCTTAAAAACTCTAAATGTACATTTTCTTTGTCACCGATTACAAAAGTTCTCTGAAGCTTTGCAGTGAACATATTTCTTGGGTACATGCGTAAGTATTGTCACAAAGTGAATTTTACATCAAGATCTGCAATCAAATGTTTGTCGATAGTTCATGGAAGGACTATTGTGAAGTTCTCTGACAATATCATTGTTGTTCAGAACCTTAAAGTAGGCGACTTTCATTTTGCAATCCGACTCCACTGTATCCATAGGATGAGCATTCGCTGCTTGGATGCAGGACATCATATTTTCGTAAAGAGAATCAGTGAAGCAATGGACCACATAACCGTTAGTCGATCCAGTGCGCTTCAAGTACATGAAACCGTATCTCGGTTCGGGAGCCATCCTTCCTGCTGAATAACTGATAGCAATTATGAGAGTTTCACAGTTCATTTTTCACTTTTATATACTCGGATTTTCAAATGACCTCCAAAACATGTTGAAACTTGAATTGATACAAACATTAGCTAAATTATTTGTTGACATATTTCTAAACATGATAATGCTTGAAATTATATGCTTGACAAGTTTGCTGGGAATATGGTGAAAAGCAACAATTTTGCAAACGAAATTGGTGAGCCACAAATTGTTTAACAAACTTTTCGTTATGCTCAATATTGTCAGAATCAAGGAGAGATAAGGATTGCTTTCGCACAAAATTGTGCAGGAAATAGAGACAAAATTGACCACAAGTCAGCGAGACAAAGCTTTGATATCGATACTGGTTCCATTTGCAATAATTGGAATTATTTTTTATGAAGTGTAAAATATTGTTATTGTTAGGGATTGAGCCGTAACTACAAAAATAATAACATGTATTGTTTCTAAAAGCTATAGCAACCCAACGACTGCCAGGTTTTCGCTTAGAATCTAAGTTCACAATAAAACATGAATAGCTACCTAGTGTTTGAGGCAATTCATCTGAAGCGTAAACACCTCCAAATTTGGAGCGAAGAAGGAGATCGCTGCATGCAAGCCTGCAGAGAGATATACTGTCCATCTTAATAATCTGTGAAAATATTGCGATTTTTGTCGATCTCTATAACATTTCGATACTCTGAAAACACTATTAAATTAACTGTTTCCGGTAGCGCTTTACTAAATTTTAAATCTATTGTTAAATTGCAATTGCGGGAAATACTCTCGTGCATTCCGTCAGCGCTGAGATCAGGTGTTAAATCTAGAGCGAACAAAGTATACCCATCCTTATATTCACTGAAACTGATATTAATGTCCTGATCCTTATGGTACCGACCTAAATCAGTCAATAGACTCATATAACATCTGCTGTAACAGTTAGAACCATCAAATTTCGGTTGAAAGGGTTTTGATGGAATCATTCGATTTCCGTCTAATACACAAAGGTATGTTAAGTCATAATGCTTAAAATTGAATGGATTCTTTGGGAAATCACCATTGAATGCATTATTAGAAACCATACCCATTATAAGTCGTGTCGGTAACTGTGAAATAAATGCATTTGGAATAGTTATGGATTGCATTCCTGAAGAAAGGGCGAAAGACTTCACTTCTGTCGACGAATTGGCATTTTAATCGCCCCGTTCCCTAGTGCTGTTTCATGATGGTGCTATTTTCACTTTCCTAACAAATAACGACGCATGTTGTATAACCATTTTAAAATCGTGCGTAGCTGACATCATTGTGAAAGAATCTTTATTTCTTTCTAATTTAATGCGTAGATTCACTGAATTGATAAGAAATTTGCTCTGATTACCTAGGTCGAAATGTAATGGACCTATCAAGTCCATTAGTTTGCTATCTTTACAGATGTTATACCTGGTTTGATAACCAGAATTTACATTATCAGCCACATTAGTGAGTTCTACCAAATCATGCTTGGAAGCAGTGTCTTCGTAGAAAAGCCCTGCTGTGAGCATCGATTCCTGGACGGTTCGCGGTGAAAGCAAAGCATCGAAAATGCACCTGTAAGCATAGTTTGCTTGTGAAGAAACTTGCTTATCATTTAGTGTCACTGAACATTCAAAAAATAAGGTGTTGAGTAGGTAGTTGATAGGTGCGACTTGGTCTGGTGTGCTAATTGCTGCTCCACTTTTCTTTTTTATTTTTACTTGGATTTGCAACAATGTATGACTCAAATCGATGTAATTATCCCCAGTGCCACTTACGTAAAATTCTATAGGTGTCTTATCACTCAGAGATGATACAGGAAAAATTTCAGTGTATGAACTTTCTTCAGTCGAGAGCTGAATAGGATTGACTTCGAAAAGGTCGTAAACATTGGAAACACAAGCACACGCTCGCGAATCCATATTTAGGAGAATATGTCTTCTTTTAATTTCTTGCGGCTTCGCTTGACGCTTTGCGAATGATTTTTATTATAGGATCTCTTTCTTTTTATACCCGAGCCACTCTGGATTTTATGAAGAAAGTCATCTTTTTAATCTGTTTGGATGTTTCACGAAATCGCGATCTCGCAGAGTATTTCAAAGACGAACCTGAAGCAACATCTGACATTACCTTTGAACCTGCACTTAGGATATGTTTTCCGAGATATTTTCCTGCTTTCATTGCTATGGGAGTTATAAATCGGAAAAATTTGAGAACATTCCATACCCTCTTTGGTGGCTAACTCCATGAAAATACAGCCCACCTCCTGACTGTACCTGTGACAAGTAATAATTCTCGCAAGCTTTTTGATCCAAATGCATTCTCTCTCACAGTCAGAATCGAAATGATTCTGCACAGCAATAGTTAAAGTTTTATACTGTTCTACGACGGAAAGAAAGAACTAAGAGTGATTTTCCGCTTGTAAAAATAATACCATCTCCAGAGCTACTTTTCAATTCGATTTCTATACAATCAATATAATTTTTGCGTAGGGGAAAATACAAAGGTCTTTGATAATTTATAACGATTTGATCTTCTTTGGTTGACATAACAGTAATTATACGAAGGAGTGGGGCAATAGTGTCCCCCACAAAATGCGATTCTATTATATCACTATAGACATAGATTTCAGTGATTCCTCCATCTAATTCCAGTTGATAGTCTGATATATGAGTGCCACCATAAAATGTTGAATTTTTGAAACCTAGAAGGTCTTTCAAGCCGTCTTGAAAAGTAACACTAGATGTATCGGGTATATGCATTTTCACTTTATTATTAGCTAAATGGTTAAAAGCCAGATGTTTAAAAGAACGAAACAGTTGCTCTGAGGTTTTATAAAATCCCACTTCTAGTTCTAAATTCTCTGTTTTTTTCTCTTTTACTGGAACCGTTGGTTTATCAGTAATGCTAACTCGAAAATATTCATTCAGTGGAGGTCTTTCCACTTTTTGCAATACATGTAGAGTTTTACCGGTTAAAATAACATCTTTCGTCATGCTCAACATCCTCATAAGCAAAGGAGCATATAATAACCGGAATTCGAGCTCAACATTTTTTGAACAGTTATTTGAACCTTATTCTCTGTAAAGTCGAAAATAAAATCTGCCGCTCCTCCAATCCCAGTCTGCATGAGATTAAAATTTATATGCTGGAATA
This sequence comes from Trichonephila clavata, assembly GCA_019973975.1. Classification (NCBI taxonomy): domain Eukaryota; kingdom Metazoa; phylum Arthropoda; class Arachnida; order Araneae; family Nephilidae; genus Trichonephila; species Trichonephila clavata. Next base: position 141,221 of record BMAO01012129.1, on the reverse strand, counting down.
TTTCATGATGCATATTGTCGAGATCGGTATACTTATGATTAAACCTGCTGGCTCGAATTATATAATGCCTCTTAAGATTTCTAGCAATAATTTTTAGAAGATTGTCTTTGTTTGTCTTTGAGGGTTTTCTAAACACAAAACTCTCTGAATTTTTTATAATTCTATCCTCTCTCGGTAAGTGTAACATTGTTAACAATCGCGGTGCATCAACAGCTGTCAAATGTAGTTCATAATTCGGGGCGATATACACGATTATATTCTTTTGATCCAATGCAAAAGAGACAAAATGCCCGCATTTTTCTTCAATACTTTGGTTAATTGTATCGATTATCTCCTTGTCTGAAGTTCCCTCTTCAATTTTCACTCTGATTTCATGTTCAACATAATCCTTTTCCACAATTTTAGTTTCTTCATATGTTATCGAATATTTATTATTGTGATTTCCGATATTAAACCATGTTCGGGGAACGAAAATTTCTGACAAGCCAACTTCCCACGCACCTGACAATATAATTGGACGAGCTAGTTTCGTTCTGAATGCTGCCTGCGTATTTTTGGGGAAAAAACTGAGGCTAGAGTTACTAGGAAGCGTCACGTAAAAGTCATTTACTTCATCCATGCTGCTTTGACCCACGAGTTGAACCGATTATCGAAGCCTTTCCATTTCACATAATATTCTTTCTTCCTGCCACTGCCTTTTGTTTTGAGCACTTTTTCTACATGCCAATAATCATCTGAGCGCTTCGAAATTTTCTGAAGTTCCTCTGCGTAAAATCGTCCTTTTATAGCTTCTGCTTTCATATCCTGAAGCTTATATGTGGTTGGATAAGAATGATAAACCTTTGCCACGGTAAACACTTCATCGCTCCGACCTGGTAAATATCCACGTCGAAAAGGTTTGTTCGCTTTCGATATTCTCACTAAATCATCTTCCTTTAAAGTTATCTGGGGGTTCCTTATTGTATAATAGCCATATAGTTTTTTAAAAATTTGCGGTTCTAACTCGCGAGTTACTTTCGATGGTGCCATGCCTATGCTACGATGTTTGCTATTATTATACGATTTCACCAGTGACTGCAAAACATCATCATACTTATACGATTTTCTATACGTGAAAACCCTGAACATTTTTTGCTTCAGAGTTCTATTAAATCGCTCCACAATAGTTGATTTGGCGTCTCCTTCAGCAGAATAGTGATTAATGTTATATTTCTTAAATAGAGATTGAAGCTGAGTATTGTAAAATTCATTACCTTTATCGCTTTGAATGTTTTTTGGCTTCACTTGCTGTAACAAGCTTTCAAATGCTTTTGTAACACTAACAGCTTTCTTATTATTTAAAGGAATAACGTAGGCAAACTTAGAAAACACATCAATAATGGTTAGTAAAAACCTAAATCCATTATTATGCTCCGCTAAATGTTGTAAATCAACTAGATCACATTACCACAAATCATTTATACCATACGAAAGTGTCGCTCTTCGAGAAAATTTATAACGAACGGGACGGTGAAGAGTGTATGTGTCTTGAGACGATAACCAAGCTTTTGTTTGCTGATATAGAACTTTGGTAAGCGTTGATAGTTTCTTTATTCCACCAAACGACGCAGGGTTTACGAAATCATAATATGCCGTTTCTAAAACTCTTTCCATTTCTTTTTTGAGAAGTTCTGCTTTCTTTTTTTCCTTTTCGGAGTGCTAACTCTTTCTGACGTTTCAAAAGTATATTCTTTTTGGACCTCGTCTAAAATCGTGTCGTCTCCAAGCATTTCCACTAATTTCTGGTTGCCAATCCAACGAGTCGGGATTTTAATTTCTTTAATGGCTCTCCAAAAAACTGAAAACTCATTGGGTTCATGACCTTTCTTGATGTTCCTCATCAAATACGAAAATAGATCAATGACGTTCGTGTTTTTGATAATTTCACTATCTTTCGTCAATTCACCATATTTATTCCAATCATAGCTGCGCGTGTTCAGTTTCTCTACGATAGGTGGAATACATTTTTGAAAGTTCTCTGGCGTTCTGAAAGTTCTCTTCCCATCTCTGGCGCTTTGGTGAAGAAAGACGTCATTTGACTTTCCGGGACGAGAGCCATTCTGCGAGACATTGTCACTAAATTCGACTTCCTATTGCTTTTCCGGGAAAGCCTGCTAAAGCAGATAGAACCGCAGGAAGAATAGGGAGGAAGCCTCCTGTTTGGTTAATGAATTCTTTCCTTTTTTTTCTAGCGATAGTTTTTTATTCGCGACTTTTCTTATTACCTTTTTATATTTACGCAATTTCTTAACATTCACTCTTAAATTTCCACCTAAGACGTTTAAACATATTTCACATAAACAGAGTAACTGGCTTTTGTCAGCAGTGCGTATAATTGCTCTTTTTTGTGCTGGAGATGGGCTAAGCAGTATTTTCAATAAATGGTAATGCTTTTTTATATTCTTCATTTTATTGGGACATAAATCCAATAGAATCCATTGCTATCAGGGAATACACTCTCTCTGAGCCTGAATTTTTCGTCCGTCCTCGGATGCAAGTCCACCAACAAATAATTAAAATTACCTTGCGTGCTCTTTTTGTAAGCATCCATAAACGCTGATGCTTTATTTCCGTACAATTGTCTTGCGAAACACTGAATTTGTCCTACATCGCGGTTGTTTTTAAACAATATTATGTACTGCGCATTCAGACTTATGTCTCGCATTACTTTAGTTCGAGGAAATAAGTTTTGCAATATCAGGATCACGCTGATTCTAGAATGATGTGATGTAACAGTGAATAATTCAGCAATTTTTCCATTTAAATCAGACATCCAATCATCAATAATAACTAAACTTTCATTTTCGAAGTTTTCAGGTATCCCCTGAACAAAACTAATTCCTTTTTCTTCAAAAAACCAATCCTGAAATGCTTTATAGCATCATATAATGTTTTTGAATTCATAATCATAAGCCTTTTGTGCAATCATTTGACGTATTAGAGACGTTTTTCCGGATTGCGTTGCCCCCACGCATAATAAACATGAAGGATGTTTCAGTTTTGACATTGTTGGCAAACGTTTTATGAAATTCCTTCTCGGACAATTGCACTCCTACGAAACTCGGTGTAAGATATGTTTTATTAAGAGTGAAAAAAATGCGTAAATCATACACAGTTTTTCCATGTTTTGTACACTCATGATAAAACACTTTTCTCCCTATATGTACTGAACGGAAACATGTAGTATTGCTAATGTCAATTTCATTTTCAATCTCTTCAAAATTATTTGATATTATAATGATTAATTCAACAGTTACTAGCGTTATTAAAACAATCACGACCCAATTTTTGTTGTCCATTTCATCTACAGGCTTAAATCTGAATGACGAATTTTAACCGTAATCTTCCTTATATTCTTTTTCACTTTTAAAATTCCTTCAATGAAAGCTAAACACTTTTTGCTTTTCCCCTAACATAGTAATTTATTTTAGAGCGTTGTGAAGTTTTCCTCTCCGTTTTTCAGCTTGAACTCTTAACCCCATTTTGAACACGAGCTTTCGGAAATGATTTCCATTCATCCTTCGCACTTGACCTTTTTTGTTTATCTGTCCCTGGCGTTAGATTAACAGCTTTCAGAAATTATTCCTTTTACCTTCACTTTTCTTAAAATTAGATTCGAACATTCGTGAGAAAAAAACTGTTGACACATGTTCGTTTTCTTGCGTCGAACCAACTGAGTATTTATTTCGAAAGGTTTTATTTTTCTCATGCATTAAACTGCTGACGAGAAACAAAACAATACATAACCTTCATCGCTTTTGTATTCTCACTTTTATCTAGCGGCCATCAATACCAACTACTGTCGGGGACCGACCACATCAGGATGGACGAGTGTTGTATACGCTCAGGCGACATCAGCGCCACCCTTTGTAAGCCCCGGATGTAAGCGGAAGAAGGAATACACTTATCTTGTCCCAGCAGCGCGCGCCTAGTAAGGTTTAATAACCTGTAGATGTCATTAAATCTCCTTAAACCTAAACGTCTTTTTCATTCAACATACCCCTAGACACCACCCTCTCTGTTACATATATGTGTGTACTGTTAGCTCCCTTTTTCTTCGCAAGGAATATTCAAGTTGTATAGGTGTGCATTTATGAACAATTTTTATCTTTTTTAATAATAGTTTTTTTTTTTTACTTTGGGGAGAGGGGCGGCATTTTTCATTTCTGTCCGGGCCGGCAAAATTGCTAGAGCCGGCTCTGCTCTTACACATGAAAAAAGTTATAATCTCTATTCAGTGTTTATTCAATAATTTTGGGAAAATTCTCAAATAGTTTTTGATAGATTATAAAACATTAAATGCAATTCTATAAAATGTTTAAAGATCATTAATGCAATGATTATAAACAGTTCTTTCGGAAGAGCATTTCTGTTTATCAAAAGCTTCATTTGACTATCTTGACTTCCACAATATGATTGTTACAATATATGCTCTTTTCCCTAAAGACTATGCAATATACTAATTTCTACATAACTTAACAATGAAAGAAAGAATTATAAGCCCTGATGTTCCAAATATATATACAGTCGACTCTCGATAATTCGAAGTTGTAGGAACCAATGAAAAACTTACAATATTATCAAGAGAGAAAGGAAAAACTCACAAAATACACGAAGTGAAATTTCTTTTCTAACACATTTAAATTTTAAACTGTGTAGTATATATATATATAAATCAACAATTGTATATAAAATTATTCTAAATTATTTTTAAAAAGAACGTACACTCATTTCCAAAAGTTAAGCACGGAGAGGAAAATGCTAATTTCCGGAAGCCAATCAGAATTGAAGAGGATGCAATTCGCTGCAGAGGTAGATGGAAGCATGCAAATATGTTAGGTAACAGCCAATTGTGCTTTCATGTCAAGAAATATGCAAAAAGGACAGTCTTATAAGAAGCCAGCTTTATGAAGGGTTACAGAAGTTGATTGTAAGTGCTGATAGAAGGTGTTTAAAAAACTTACGTACAATTTATTTTCAAGACATACGTGTTTCTATGACTTCCAGAAAACGAATGGAAGATTCTGAGCGCTGGCGTGCTGTAGGGCGCATTGAAGCAGGACAGTCGATCACAGATGTTGCTCTTTTCTTCGTCGTTCATCATTTCACATTTATGGAAACAATTCCAAACCCCACTGACAGTTGTCCGAAGGCCCGTACGCGGTCAGCCAAGGGTTACAACCCCCGCGGAAAATCGATATATTGCTATTGTAGCCAAGCGGAATCGCAGAGCGAACTCCACACGTGTGACATCTATGGTTACAGCGTCCATTGGTAAGGCTATATCTGCAGCTCCTGTACGCCGAAGATTACATATGAATGGACTGTATGCCCGGGTACCTCGAGTTTGTGTTCCTCTACCCGTCCAATCAAGAGGGGCACGATTAAAGTGGTGCCGGGAATATGGCAATTGGACTGTGTCTGACTGGGGCAATATCATGTTTACTGATGAGTCAAGATTTGCTCTGGAGCCAGATGACAAGCGTATAAGGATATGGCGTAAACAAGGAACACACAATCAGCCCTAAAACATCACGCATTCCGAGAAGGAAGCATTATGGTGTGGTCAGGGATTTCATTAGGATACCGCACCGATCTGCACATCTTTAAACGGGGTTTTGTGACGGCTGTCCGGTATCGAGATGAAGTCCTAGAACCCATTGTGAGATTGTACGCTGCAGCAGTTGGCCCTACTTTTGTTTTAATGGACGATAACGCACGTCCCCATAGAGCTGACATCGTCGATGACTACCTGGAGAGTGAAGGGATTGCGCGTATGGCCTGGCCAGCATATTCGCCCGACCTTAATCCCATTGAAAATCTTTGGAATGCTCTTGGCCGTGTTGTATCTTCCCGTTTCCCACCACCAGCCACTCTTATTGAGCTGGAAACTGCTCTTCAAGAAGAATGGCGATTGCTTAATTCTGCGCTGGTTGACCACCTAATTGAAAGCATGGTCAGAAGATGTAAACTTTGCATACAAATGAAGGGGGATCACATACCCTATTAATGTCCTTTTTTTCATTTTATGCTGTTTATTTTCACTTTATACATAATTCTGTTTGTCTCCAGTATGACATTATCTGATAACTTACAAAAATTTAATATTGTTTTCATTTCTGTATATAATTATTGATTTTGTTTTATGTATAAATATATATGCTACTTTACTGCCAAATTTTGTGTCAATCAAAGCTGTTGATTTTTTTTGCATTTTACGTCTTCGTGCTTAACTTTTGGAAGTGAGTGTATTATACAGTATAAATATTACACAGAAATTAAAAGTCCGATTTTAAAAGAATACATTTATATAGTAGTTCTCGAACAGGACTGTTTCAACCCACCAAATCTTTTCCATTCTTCAATGGAAATAAAATCGTTTAGCACCAGATTCTCTCAGACACTGTCCCCGACACCATTGGTTCTTCAAGGTAGGGTCCAGACCGACCTATGCCCTATTTGGTGCCACATGCTGCAAATTACACATATGAGTCAAAAATCGTCATGTCAGTCCGACGCAAAAAAAAAAAAATCCTACGTATTTTTCTTTACAATAGCGGACCATCCTTTCTGAATACATATGTAACAAAACCACGTGTTTGAACTAAAGATATGGACTGCTGACACAAAGTGCGACCAGAACTGTCCACTTGGAAGAAAAGCAATACAAGTGTCTTTTCACCTGAGGAACCGGAAAACACAAAGAAGGGATAGCAGACAGATGGTCCTCCAAGGGGCTATGTTACAGGGGAGACACGCACAAACAATATTCGACACAAAATTTGAAAGCTCTAACCAGTTTGCTAGAGGACTCTAGTAAGTGTTCGAATTGTCGAGTTTTATAAGGTAACTTCGAATTATTGCGTGTTGTAGCCTAGCCAGCCACAAATTTTACTTCGAAATACTGAGTGTACTCAAACGTATTGTTTAGTTCGAAATAGCAAGAGTTTTTCTAAGGGCTGAGCATATACTTCGAATTAAAGAGAGGTTCGTATTATCGAAGGTTTGAATTAGCGAGAGTCGACTGTATATGCATATTTAAAGTTTCTTGAGTTGAAGATAAAAAATACTATGTCCTATTAATTTAGTTGAGTAATTTATAATGGCCTTCTTATAAAAAAGATTAGATTAATTAATTTCAAATATAAATATTGAGAGAATCACAATATATCAAAAGGAAATGAGTTACTTTAATTAGCTCACTTATAAAATGACAATTGAAACACATTAATTTGAAAGAAAAATCAATTTGTTTTGTTTAAAGATTATATGAAATGTGTGACAATATATACTGAAGAAGTAAACATTCATGCCAACTGAAGTTTTTAATGCATCAAACCATCAAGGATTTACACAAGATTCAGAACACAATATATTAATAAACACTTAACTGACCATCAAATCACAAAAGAAAGTACCTTCATAATTGCAAAAGTATTTCACAAAATCCTAATACTTTATGCAATACTTAGCTACATTTTAAAAAATAAATATCGCTTTGTTTCAAAAATGCATATAAACTTTTGTTACATGTACTATTAGCAATAGGTGAAAAAAAATTCAAAGCATTAGACACAATAGGAAAAAAAGCATAAGCATTTTAAATGAAGACAAACTAGTTATTTTATCTTTCCGAGAAAAAGAAGTTTAAAGTTTTGATTTGCCATAGGGACGTGAATAAAAACACGAGTGCAAAAGCTATCATAATTCTGTGTTTTTTAAGTTTACAGCTTTCAAATTTTGTCAGGTTATAGAAAAGTATATAAAAAGTAATTTAAACTATAAAAAATAAAATTTGATTTTCTTGACTGATTTTTGTCAATTGAATCGTATTGTGTCCCCTTAAAACATAATAAACAATGGAAAATATTGTTTAAAAAGGATAAAAACTGAATGCCATATATTTACATAAATAATATGCCATATATTTTTATTCAAAAAAAAAAAAAAAAAAAAAAAAAAAAATTGTTACTTAAAAAGATAGAATTTTAACATAAATTATTCATTTTTGAAGTACCGAATTTCTTTCATTACTTATTCAATTTAAAATATATAATAATCATCTCATGATTTCGTTAAAAAAAAATGCCAGTTACAGATTACAAAAAAAAAATGAAAATAAAACAATGCAGAACACATTTTTTTTGTAGACAAAGCATCATCTGCAAAACATAATTAAATGTTTTATACTTAAGGAGGAAAATTATAATGAGAAAATACCATGTAATAAAAAACTCTAATTAAAATACCACTGAAAATGCAACTTTGCAGTTGCAATGCAAAAATAGAAAATGATATGCGTATCATTTTTATGTGTTACACAATGATATCACAAAGTAAAAAATGTCAAATGTTTTCATTTCAAACCTTGAATTTGTTAACAAATGTTTAAACAGATATCTCCAAGTTTTTATAATTACAATTAATACTGATTACATTAATAACTGTGTGATGGAATCAAAAGTTATAAGATCTACATTACAGCACACTTCAACAGCATTTATGCTCATTACAGCATTAAGATCAAATTATATACATTAATTGGACGAAGTTGCGAAAACACGTAGTTTAGAATGTTCCAAATAATTTTATTCATTACAAAATAGTTCATTTGAACGTTTTGTTTCTTGACCCTTAAAATTTTGGCAGAGTTGGAATGGATTGACAGTATATTTTATTGAAGTGAAATTAATAAACTTGTGGTTAAGGATTAGTTTTATTAATTTCAAAATTAATTATGAGATACAAAGTGGATGATGTTTGCAAGTGAATAAGTCCATTTCCGAATTCTATTCATTCACAACCCCAATTTTTAAGCAGTAAAATGTATAATAATGACTTTGTGACAAAATATAATTCAAATATAATATACCTATCTTTACAATTTCTGCACAAGCTTCAGTTAAACATATTTCTTCAAAGTTCATGAAGAAAAGAAACATTTTATATTTTATCTGTTCTTCCAAAATATTTCAGAAATTTTTACATATTTTTATTTCATGTAACATACAAATTAATTTACAACAATATCTGAATTTAATTAAAGATGAGTAGAAATGAAAAACGTAATTTTCAAAAGAGTTTCACCTAGTCCAAAACAATGAAGAAAATTAAAATTACATACATAGTACTGAAATCTATAAATGCTTATAAGACAAAATATAAAAATGAATACAAAATTAAGTATTTAATTATAGGTTCATTCAAATTTTTGAAATTTAATCTTATCTTTGAAAGTACAGGGTTATCAGGAATAAATAACCTGTTTACAAAATTTAATAGCTCCCAGATGACTAAACAGAAAATGATAATTAAATATGTCATTGTAAGGATACAATATGAAATTTTGAGTTTTAACATTGTTTTTGTCCAATAGGTGGCAGTAATGTTACAATCAAGATGTTTTTTAAATTGTGAACAGTAGTGGAAATGGCGTTGCAGCGGGAGACTGCTTTGTGTGTTCTCGTTTGCAAAATGTCTGCCAGTAATCACGGTTCAGCATGAATTTTGGAGAAAATACCATTGAAATGCACCAGCATCTAAGAGTATATGAAGATGGTATAAACAGTTCCAGGAAACTGGATTCCTGTGTAAAGGCAAAAGTCCAGGGCGACCAGGTTGTTTGCCAGAGAATTATGTAAGAGTGTGAGAGACTTGCATATGCAGTCCAAAGAAATCGATTGTTCATGCTAATCGTGAACTTGTGTTACCTCAGCCCGTATGGTCTGTGTTGAGAAAAAAATTGCATTTTACGCAGTACAAATTGAAAACTGTGTTAGCATTGAACTATAGTGATGAGTTGCAATGTTTAAATTATTGCCTTTACATGGATGAAGCTATGCAAAATGATAATTTTTTCAATCAATTTGTATTTAAGTGATGAAGCCACCTTTCATTTAAGTGGCAAAGTAAACCACAGTAACAAGTGAATCTGGGGAACAGAGAATCCCCATGCCTGCATTGAACATGTAAGGGACTCCCCAAAAGTGAATGTTTTTTGTGCAATTTCTTCATTCAAAGTTTATGATCCATTCTTTTTCAATGAAAAATCAGTGACTGGTATTACCTACCTCAATATGTAAGAAATTTGGCTTTTCCCCAGTTGAAGGAAATAGCAAATTTCATTTTTCAACAAGACGGTGCACTACCCCATTGGCATTTGGAAGTTCGTAAATTTCTCAACAGAGAACTACCACATCGTTGGATTGGTCGCAGTGCAGTCGATGATTTGGTCCTACACAGCTACCCTCCTAGGTCACCTGACTTAACCCCTTGCGACTTTTTCCTTTGGGGATATGTGAAAGATCTGGTGTTTGTGCCACCATTGCCTGCAACTTTGCCCAAACTTCAGCAACGCATTTGTAATGCTGTACAAACAGTTAACACTGAAACATTGCAGCATGTTTGGCAAGAATTGCAATATTAGAATGATATTATATGGGTGACTAAAGGAAGTCACATTAAACACTTGTGAAAACAAATTTTACTTAATGTCAAGAAACATTACTTACAAAAAAATTTTTATGTTGTATCTTTACAATGATATCTTAATTATCATTTTCTGTTTATTCAGTAATTAAACTTTGTAATCGGGTCATTTATCTCTGAGAACTCTGTATTACAAGTATAAAAAAAGTTTTTCAAAATTAAGATCACACATAATTAAAATTCAACACCCTAGCTACAGTAGAATATTAATATTTTGCTCCCAAAATCACAGCTGAAACATCCTGCTCAGCAGCTCCTAGCCTTTTGGCATTTTTGTACATTTCATTAGCCCTTGCTGTCAAATGTACAGGTTGCGATAATGTGTTACTCAAGTTAATGCCTAAAGTCATGTCTTTCTGTTGATTTTTTAATGTATTGGTTATAGTGGTGTTACTGGTAACAGAAGAGTTCATTCGATCCAACATTGCATTTCCCTTTTGTACAAAATTAATTCCTGTGTCCCTTAATATATCTAATAAGTCATATGGACTTATGTTGAGGAACTGAGCAAATGATAAAGCTTCAGCTATGGTAGCATATGAAACGCCCCAAAACATGTTATGAATAATACATAATCTAGAACTAGAACCTATATCAGCTTCAGTAAAAATGACACGTTTTGACATTGCACGGAAACATGACAGGCAATTTTGAAATAATGTTTCATCTCCTGAAACGACAATTTTTAATGTCCCCTTTTCAGCATCTTGTCTTGTCCCAACCATGGAGGCTTCAATAAATTTGCCACCTTTACGAGTAATACACTCAGCTATTTCTAGAGCAGATTCAGGATCAACAGATGTCAGTTCAACATAACCTTTATAAATATCACCAGCATTAGAATCCTCTAAGCCTTTTAAGACACCTTCCCTTCCAAATAATAATGATTTAGCAGCACTTGCATCTGAGACACAGGAAAAGATAATATCAGAAGCTTTAACAACATCTGCAGGAGTTTTTCCTCTTAAAGCTCCTGCTTTTATAGAATCATTGCATTTTTTTGGTGATCTGTTATAGACTGTCACTTGATGTCCAGAAAGTAATAAAATCTTTACTATACGTTGTCCCATTGCACCTACTCCTATGAATCCAATCTTCATAGTAGGTTTAACATATGGTCTTAATTGGTCAACTAAATTGCTTTCTTCAGAATGGTCAGCAGATTTTTGTAAAGATTGACTTTCATATAATTTTGTACTACATTCAGCAGACGATCCAGGTACATTTTCAGCATTTTTCGAAGAAGTCATATCATTACCATCATCAATTTTTAGAATCTTTGAATTTGGAATATCTACCAAATTACTCTTCTCAGACTCATCAGTTAAGTGACGCTTTCTCTTACTTTTTACAACAGGTTGATTCACACAATTGTTTAGTTCTTCCTGAATGTTTGATGACTCACCATCACTGCTCAGATGTATATCTTCCCTCACAGATACTTCAAAAACACTTGTTCCAGACTCATCTGATGAATGGCACTGCCTCATACTTTCAACTGGATGAACCACACAATTATTCATTTCATTCTGGATGTCTGATGACTCACCATCACTGCTCAGATGTATATCTTCCTCCAAAAATACATCTAAAACACTTGTTTCAGACTCATCTGATGGATGGCTCTTTTCTTGATCTTCTGATCTTTGATCCACCACATAATTGCTAAGTTCTTGTTGATTGGTTGATAAATCACTACCAATGCTCAGATTTAAATTTTTCTTCAAAGGTTTGTCTTTACTCAAAGCAATAATTTCATCTATGGCACTTTGAAGAAGGAAACTTTTCTTCTTATTTGCTGGCGGAATGCAACTTTCAGAATGGTGATTTATATCCTTTTCAGAAATCCAAGCATAATTTTTACTTCCAAGGAAATACACATAATGATGCCCTTTCTTTGTTTTACCATTTAGCGGCTGGTCAGCAATTTGAGCTGGCCAGGGTGGATATCTTTTCATCTTTGCCCATACTAAATCTCCAATTTCAAAATTTTTGTCAGCCATCCTGAAAAATAATATTATAATTATGGTATTTGAGACAAGAAAGCACATTCTTCACAAAAAATGAATTATAAACAGTAAAAACTATGAAAAAACACACAAATTGAAAAAACATCTTTTTCTCTCTCCTTTTATTGAAAGTCAACATTTATATACACTTGCTAGAAAAAGTCTGCATTCATGTACTATTGCTTACATGAACAATGGGGGGAAAAAATTTAAGAACTAGATTTTGAAACATTTTTAAAACTACATTTTATTTAGTTCATTTTAAGTATTCAGAATAAAAAAACAAAAGTAAATTTGGTTTACTTTGATAGCTTTTAAAATAAAGACAGGTTTGTAGCCATAATAACAAAAATCAAGTAGAAAAAGTCTGCGTTCACTGTTTTAGTTGTTACGATAAAAATTATTTAAAAAGGGGATAATGAGCTATTAGTAGCTGGTTGGTTAACCTCGTCTTTTGAGAACCACCTGAAGTTGTTTTGGCATTGAACTAACAAATCTTGTGGTTTCTTCAGCGCTTATCTTCTCCCATTAGTCCTTAAGAACACTCTTCAGCATATCCTTGCTAGATATATTGTGTTGACGAATCCTACGCTCCAGCAAATCTCATAAGTGTTCTATAGGATTCAGATCAGATGAATGCAGGGGCATGTGTAGTTGATTTGGGACATTATACAAGAGCCAAAGCTTCACAATATCAGGGGTGTGCTTAGGATTGTTGTCGTGTTGGAAACGAAACAATGATCCTAAGCCAAGTTTGGTGGCACTTTCCTTTAAATTGTTTTTAGGGCATCAAGGTAATCCTATTTGTTCATAATTGATTCAATATACTCTTAACTTGCCAACACCATTCACCGTTGGTACTAAATGCTCTTTTTGAAGCGCTGTGCGAGGTTTTCTCCATACTGATTCTTTATGCCAAAGATACAAAACTTGCTCTCATCGGAAAATATCACAGTCCTCCAGAGGCTTATGTATAAGCTCTTTTGCAAAAGCTATCTGCTTAAGCCGGTTGGTCATTGGGATATAAGGCTTTCTGCTAGCCACTAACAACTACGGTATCCGGTCTTTTTTTCAAGATTTTTCTGGCAATATCCCCCAAAATGTTTTTCTTGAACTTCTCGCTGATGTCTGTTGCTATTTGAGTTGCAGTCAAACACAGATTTTTTTTCCCACCATTCATATACTTCATTTTTCTCTAATTGTGAGGTTAGATGGATGACCTAAACCAGGTTTGGTTGTGTAAACTCTTGTAGATTTAAAGTTATAAATAACACGCTGGAGAGATGAATACTGCAGCCCAAAGGATCTGGCTATATCCCAAAAACTTTTTGCATTTTCCCACATTTTCACTGTGATTTTACGCTCAGTGATACCAATTTCCTTCTTTTTATTTTCAATGTCCTTGAATTGCTTCGTATCTCACAAAAGCGTAATAATTTTTCCGTCAGAATTTTCTTAATTTTACTTGATATAACTGAATGAAAAAACTCTGTTAACCTATAACATCTGTTGATAAAAATTCCATGAATCAAGAACGCAGACTTTTTCTGCCTACTATTTGTGTGAATTGCTACATAACTCCCGCTATCTTAAGCAGTTTTAATTCAAAATTAATGAATTTACGGATGCTCAAAATTTAAATAATAGTAAACAAATTCATGAAATTATGTTAGAAAAAAAAATTATATTTCTATTAAATTTTACCTTTGCTATATGGTTTCTTATAGGTGAACTCAGACTTTTTCTAGCAAGTGTATATCTATGTAAATGATCAAAAATGGAGGAAAATTTTTTTCAGATTAATATGCAACAAAAGGAATATCTCAAATCAGATCTATCCAGCCTTTAAACAATTCTTGTAACTCAAAACTATCCAAAACTAAAAAAAATATCAACAAAATTTTAACAATTTAAATTAAATGGGAGATTCAGTTATTGATTAAATATACTATTCTTTTCATTTACATGCCAATGATAATCCTCTCACCCATCAACATATATTGATGGGGGGGGGGGGGAGGACTCAAAATTTTTTCAGTTTCTTTCTAATGGACATATAATACACAAAAGGAAATCTAGAATTCTGCAATGATGTAGGTAGATACATATAAGGCCAATACAGATAATTTTACTGAGCACCATAAATAAGTTTATCATTGCATAACCTATAGAACATCCTGGAAAGCAGTAAAATAGTCTAAAAAAGTAAGTTTTGTTTTTGATTATTTGACAATATTTTATTCTGATTATACTTAAAAATTTAAGGTTTTATACATAAGTGTTTATTGCAAATTTGTATTATTTATACTACATAGAAGTGAACAACAGGTCATAAATCTTGAATAAAATGTAGACTTTAATTCACACTGCTAGACTGAAATTATTTGTTTAAATTGTTTAGTATTTGAACCATTTTTATTAATACATTTCTAAAATCATGAAATTTAGATTAAATTATCTTTTGATTCCCTTTTCATCAACAATCCACGTTTCAGAATATGATGGAATAGTTTGATCACCTAAAATACAAATTAAAAAACTTTATGATCATTAAACATTTCTAGCTTATACTGTTAATTGTATACATGCATATTTCTAAATATTTATACTTTAAGTTGATTTTTAGGAAGGTTACAGGGTACTCTTACTTTATTAGCAATTCATAAATCATTATTAAATCTGTAT
The DNA here is from genome assembly GCA_019973975.1 of Trichonephila clavata. Taxonomy (NCBI): domain Eukaryota; kingdom Metazoa; phylum Arthropoda; class Arachnida; order Araneae; family Nephilidae; genus Trichonephila; species Trichonephila clavata. Next base: position 126,000 of record BMAO01012129.1, on the reverse strand, counting down.
ATAATTCAGATATTGAAACACTTTTAAATACTTCACTTAAATAGTTTCAATAACACAAATATCAAACTCAATATAGAATATTTAAATAAATAATTGCTCTGTACAAAATTTTGCAAATGATAGTTTTAGACATTAAGGAACTATGCAATCAAAAGAAAACTTTCATTAACAAATGGCTAAATTTATAGTTCATGCCTTATTGGTAAAAGCAGGCGTGAACTATAACAACAATAAAATTGAAAAAATAATTGGCAAACAAGCTGACCAATTTATTGGTAGCTATAAAAAGCCTCTCAGACAGCAAAAATACTATTTTGGAAACTTTTATAAAATATCGGGCAAAATATATTAATATGGTAATAAATACAGAGAATTTGTAACTTTATTTCCCAATAAAGAAATTAATTTCTTCTCAAGCGGTTACACAGTCAATTAATATACATGTTTTATATGTATCATTTAAATAATAATATAAGAATACAATGTTATAAAAATATTTCCCTAAACAATATTTTATAAATCAAAATAAATATTACTTTGATTAAAAAAATTTTCTGATTTATAATTTACCCTCATGTAGATTTCACAACTCTATCCCATTTTATTTGATGCGGCATTATCAGCGGGGAAGGGGGCACGATTCTAGTGGGCCTAATTGCCTGACTGATTCCGCCTACAGACCCTTTGTAAAATCTGGCTTGGGGCCCAGAATTTGACTTAACAGGGGGGCTCTAATATTCTTCATTACGCCACTGTTGAAAAGTCATCATACCCTACTATGAAGCCTTTTTTTTCCAAAGGTAAAACGTAAAAGAAAAACATCTCTCTTGTAAAGGTATACTTATTAAGTGTATAATGAGTTAAAGAGCTTTCTGGTGAAAAGGTTAACATGAATATGCTACAGCAAACAAAGGGTTTAAAAATATAACAAATGGTTAAGAAAAATAAATTCCAAATAAAAAAACGCCAATTTTTAAAAAGAGAAAACCAATAATAAAATAAAAAAGCTAAAAAAGAAAAATTATGTGATAAAAAAAGTCAATGACACGCAAGAATGCAACTGGATTTTGGGATGGGAAGTCCTCATAATTCTAAAATTAGATTTTCTACATGTGGAATGAGGCTTAGCATGGGAAGAAATATAATTACCGATACATATAATGCGAAATCGCAAGGGGTCTCAGGGGTGTTAATCTCGGATTTTTTCGAATTTTCGAAAAAAATATATGTTGTTCCTCATTTTCTTTTGAACATTTTGATACCAACCACGTGATAGTTCTACAAAAACTTCGAAAGTTATTAAAAAAATTCCAAACAGCAATTTAGTAATAAAAGTGTTTAAATGGACACATGCCACGCCCACTTATTCTTGATTTCCGCATACGTTTCATTTTTCTGTTTTTAAAAAGCCTCATGAAATATTTTAAACACTTGGGTGAATGAGAAGGAAGCTTGCAACTCAACACATTCATTCTTTCTGTGTTTACATTCTGTCTTGGTAATGCTAGCACGTTGTTTGAAATCGTTTATCGAAAGTCAAAACATTATTTATCTTTTGATTTGAAATGGAAAATATACATCGTAGACCTTCAGGTAAACGTCCTAAGAAAAGAAGATTTAGAGGGAACCAATTCATGAAGGTATGTCCTGATACAAATGTTGCAGAAAGTCGAGACACAGGTAAGTGTGCTTCCAGTAATAAAATCTCAGGAATTCAGACTTCATTAAAGTAAAATCTTGTTAAGGTAAGTGAAAACTTCAAAGGATATCGTATTTTTGATTTTATTTCAACCTTTAGCTCTATTTTGTTAGTATCATGCTGTTTAAAATGTCATAAAAACCATTAACAATTAATGAAAAATCCACTTGTGGTTTATGTTCGAATTTTGTAATACATTGTAAAAACTGTGGGAGTATTTGTACTTTTTCAAGCTGTGAAAACACTGGGAATAAAAATAATGTTCCAGAAATTAACAGAAGATCTATTTTAGCAATGAGATGCATAGGTCAAGGTTTAGAGTCATTAAAAACCTTTTGTGCTGTAATGAGTCTTCCTAATCCTGTTGAACAAAAATCATATGATGTCATTAATAATAAACTTTCACTTGTTATGAAGGAAGTCGCCGAAGAAAGCATGAACAGGGCAGCTGTCGAAGAAAATTCTTCGTCACCTGATAACATTTTAATGGTAAGTGGTGATGGGACCTGGAAGACGAGAGGACATTCATCGTTGATTGGAGGGACTGTAAGAGGGGCTGAAACAGGTAAGGTTTTGGATCGGGAAGTGTTGTCCTCATTTTGCAAAGGATGCGACAGTTATAAAGGGGTAAAGTTTGGTATCAAGTACAATAAATGGCAAAGAGCGCATAAGATTTCATGTAGAAAAAATTATTCTGGCTCTGCTGGTAAGATGGAGGTTGACGAGATGTTGAGGATTTTTAATTGATCAGAAAAGCTTCACAACCTGAAATATTCGAACTACATGGGAGATGGCGACACAAAAACATTCAATGCCCTTTCTGAAAACAAGCCATACGGCGATGACCATCTTATTCAGAAAATAGAATGTGTAGGCCATGTGCAAAAGAGAATGGGTACAAGACTTAGGAAGCTTAAATTAGTACATGGTAAAAAGAAATTATCTGATGGTAAAACTATAGGCGGTAAAGGTAGGTTAACTGATAGTTTAATTGATAAGCTTGCACATTACTATGGTAATGCTATTCGATGCAATTCTACTAGTGTAAAGGAAATGCGGAAAGCCATTTGGGCTGTTTGGGGTCATTCTTGCAGCACCGATGATGAACCGATGCACTGGTTTTGTCCTACAAATCCAAATACATGGTGTAAGTATAATGCTGCAATTAACAATAATTTACAAAATTATAAACACAAACACTCAGTTGCTAAAGCTGTTCTAGATGTAATTAAGCCTGTATTTGCAGACTTATCTCATCCGGCACTCCTGAAGAAATGTTTAGGAGGTAAGACACAGAATCCTAATGAAAGTTTAAATTCATTAATCTGGAAGATTTGTCCTAAGACGATTGGTTCTAGCCTTCAGATTGCAGAGATTGCTGCAAATCTAGCAACCAGCATTTTTAATGATGGAAATCAAATACTTATTACTATTTTAGAGAAATTTGGCTTAAAAATTAACAAAAATGTTTGTGTGTCCCTGGCTGAACGTGACAATCGTTGAATCTTTACGTGAAGAAAGAGGAGCTTAGCATCATCTTTTGAAGCTCGCAGAGCCAAAAAAATTAAAAAGACTAAAGAAATTGAGCTGTTTGAGCAACAAGAAGGCATATCGTATGATCCTGGAGCATTTTAGCATGTAAGTTTTAAAATTTATTTTCTCAAATTCAATTTAAAACTTTAAAGCCTTTTTTCTCAGTTTGTGTTTTTTTCATGTACGTGCATTGCGTTTCAAAAACTATCATACTTTGATGCATAAAACTTTACAGAATTATAAACTATCATAATCTTTAAATCCCAGCTATTTATAGTATTACATATTTGTAATTTTTGAAAAATTTCAAAAAAAGTAAATTTTTTATTTTATTTATATAAAATCTGCTACCATGTAATAAGGATATATTTGACTTTATAAATCAACTTATTGCTAGTAATTAGAATTATTATTGCAGAAAATATCATGCGCGTCGTAAAACTTACTATTTGTTTTTTACAAAAAATTTTCTTATTTTTATGTGCTTATTATTTTTAAAAATATGATTATATTTTAGACATTTTATACTTTTTTGAAACTTTATTCCTTTATGTGTAAAAAAATGTGTGAAAGAATCAAATTATTTCATTTTAACCTCAAAGAATTATTTCTAGTCGAAAATTGTTCATATTTTGTGCTCTCGAAACATTTTTAACACCCCTGTGACCCCTTCAGACAATATCAACACGAAATAATACAAAGGTCCTTTCAAACTACTATGTACTTTCATGCACTCTTTTCTCTTAACACAATAAGATTTCCCTTCTGGAAATGAACAAAATAAGAAAAACACCAGACACTTCATGAAATGTTTGAGAAAATTTCTGTATTGTTGGACTGTCCTACTGTATCATCAGAAGAATTCGTTGCAGTAGATGAAAATGTGAGTACATCCCCAATTATGGCAGACAAAAACATTTTAGAGTTAGTTCGAAGCTCAAGAAATATTAATTGATGCAGATTCCAGCAATGAACAAACAACTCCTGTTCCCACATCATCTGAAATGAGGAACATCATGAAAAATATGCATAGTTATTTAGACTCACATTGTAAGGGTGAAATGAATAAAAAAACGGACAACACTGAACATTTTGTTGATAATTTGATACTAAAAAAGATAATGCAAAGAAAAATATCAGATTTTTTTCAAAAAACTTAATAATGTTTTTTTTTTTTTAAAAAACTTGAACAATTTTATATTAAATTTCATTAAGTTCTTGTGAATCTTGTTTTATTGATTTTTGAAGTGAAAACTTCTTTAGCGGCATTGGGCACTTTTTGGTAGGGGAAAATCTTATGGGTTCGCGTCACCGACATGCTCTGACTGGCGCACGCGCAGTGTGCTTGCTGTTCGCCTTAGAAACTTTTTGGATGGACGAAATCTGGTGTGTTCGCGTCACCGACATGCTTATAGCAGTATATCTGTAGCTATACAGTTGACTAACATCTTATAAGTGACAGTGCTGTGTAAATCTTATAAGTGAAATTGAATGGATTTAGTGAAAAGTTCAGTGCATATGTACTGTGCATTGTTAAAATAGTGTTTTTGTTTGATTATTATTTGAATCGTTTAATTGAAGAATCATTGTGCAGTACAATAGTGAGTACGAAATAAGTATACTAATATTTTTAAGATAAAAAACAAATAACAGAAAATTATTTTAAATACTCGTATTTATTTTGACGTTTGAAAATTAATATGTTTTTTAAAATTATTTTAAATCTTCTTATTTATTCTGGCGTTTGAAAATTTGTATTATTTATTTTCTAATATTTAACCTCTGCAGTGCATCACACAATCCGGATTAGTATTCCACAGTGGCTTAGACGTTTTCTTACTACCTTGGTAAAACAGACTTCTAGTTGTTCAATCATATTTTTATCGTGGATTTTGAAATTTTTATAAAACAATACATATTAATGGTTGCCATTTATATTTTGCCTGGAAAATCTATGAGACAGATACAACAATTTTTATTCGACAATTTGATGATTTATACAAAAGAAGGTTCTGAAATACTCGATAAAAGATTTGGCGAAAAATATGATAATGTACCGATGATTTTAAGGTGGAGACTTCACTATTAACTTTGCAGATGATAAAAATCTACCACTAATTGAATTTCTAAATTAAACAATTTAAATATGTCCAGTGATCGAAAACTCAGTACTACAAAATATAAAACGACGATCGATGTGGTTTTTACTGGATACTTGGATAAATTTGAATCAAACATTTTTTTTTTCTTACTTTAGTTACCATAAGCCTGTTGCATCTTTTTTAGAACAAAATGAAATAATTGGAAGAACAAAAAGTCTAAGTATTGTTGAAATTAATGATGACAATGATGCAAACAACTAAAATTATGTTAAAAATCAAGTACATTGAAATTTAAGTAAATACAAATACTATCCATAAAAACAAAAATGATTTTTATTTCAATTGAATTGTATTTATATTTTGTCATGATCTTTTCTACAGCCCGGAATATATTTGAATAATAAAAAGCTATATAAACATGCATATAACTGTTGCTCGGAGTGTCAATAGATGTGAAAACCAGATCGATGTTAATAATTTTAGTTGAAACATTATGAAATTGCAAATTTTTATACTAAAACTTCTAAGTTTTCACTTCTTTCAGTAGTCTCTATAACTGCCAATTTTTTTTTAAATTAAATTTATGCATATATACACATCTATGAAAATAAATGTACTCTTATAAGCTTTATTTTGTTGCATAAATGTCCCCCCCCCTTCCCCTGCAATGTACTTTAACACAAAAAAATATTTTAGTCTCCTCAGTTTCACGTTAAAACAATTTTCACTGTAGTTATAACTTCAGAACATGTTTCATTATTACACTGCTGGCCACCGTAAATGCAACACCCTGAAGGAAGCACGCAAATAACATGAAATTTACAACATGCGTTAGCGGAGGGGAGATATGCAAATGATTAGAATTTCAGCGCAGACACACATCATGCATGCCTGTGGCACGACCTCAAAGTACTATTTAAGGCTTGGAGATTTTGACGATTTCAAGTTCGGCAATTGTGTTTTTCTTGTGTTTTTTTTCAAAAAACGATGATTTATGTCTCGTAGGAAACAGCGATCAGCTTTTGATCATGTATCCGAGTTTGACAGAAGAAGGATAGTGGCCTACCGAGATTGTGGATTATCTTTCAGGGAAATCGGTAGTCGTGTTGGACGAAACCAAACAACTGTAATGCGGATATGTGACCGTTGGATGCAGGAGAGTACAACGGACCAACGTGGTCGATCACATCCACCTCAGTGCGCCACTTCACGTGAGGACAGGCAAATTGTGCGCATGGCAGTGACGGATCGTTCAGTAACATCATGAACCATAGTACAGTACATTGAGTCTGTAATGCATCATCCAGTGTCTGCGTGCACCATTTGATGCCGTTTACAGCAGAGTGGTCTGTCCGCAAGACATCCATTGCTTGGTCTAACCTTGACGCAGAGCCATAGACTTCGCCGCCAATGGTGCAATGAAAGAAGGGTGTGGGTGGCAGAATGGAATAAAGTTGTCTTTACTGACGAGTCACGTATCTGTCTCCAACACCACGATGGTCGGATTCGTCTGGAGACACCGTGGAGAGAGGATGCTGAACAGCTGCGTTATGCACCACCACACTGGCCCTGCACCGGTATATTATGGTATGGGGCGGTATTGGGAATCAGTTGCACTCCTCTAGTATGCATTGCGGTACTTTAAACAGCCAGCGCTACATCTCCGAGGTGTTGGAGCCAATTGTCCTTCCTTTCCTTTAGGGCTTGGCCACAGCCATCTTTCAACAGGATAATGCACGACCACACGTGGCACGCATTGTCCAAAGGTTCTTCGTCAATCACCAGATTGAATTGCTTCCCTGGCCGGCTTGCTCTCCGGATCTTTCGCCGATAGAAAACATGTGGTCCATGGCTGCTCAACGATTGACCCAGATTACACTCCCAGCTGCCACACCAGATCAACTTTGGCAACGTGTGGAAGCTGCTTGGTCTGCTGTACCCCAAGAACACATCCAAAGTCTCTTTGAATCAATGCCAAGGTGTGTGGCAGCGGTGATCTCCAACAATGGCGGCTACTCTGGCTATTGATTCTGGCAGGAACCACACTTCACAGAAGTCTATAAATTTATTCATTTGATACTTGGTCAACATGTTACATACAAAATTAATTTTGTTATGCTATCTCTTGTCTTTCTTGGAGTTGCATTTACGGTGACCAGCAGTGTACTTCAAACATAAAAATTTCTACATACAATTATTCCTAATTTAATTTATAATCTTTATTTTTCACTCAAATTCAGCTGATTGATTTATAAGCTTTCATCATTTAAATGTTTAATTTGAAGCAAAATATGTATTCACAATAAGTTAAATTGGAGTTCTTAAATTCTGATATCACTTCTGCAATAAATATCACCAATTCAAAATAATTTGTTGCTACCTAATTTCTATACATGAATAAATTGATGCATACCCTATTGAAAAAAAAAAAAGATATTTATAATTATTTTAAATAGCAGCAGAGTTTCATTCTAAGTCGAGGGCAGAGTTGGCACTGTAAAGAAAGAGAATATCTTAATATGTATAAGAGCAAGAAACAGAAGACATTTTGTTCAATACAGAATAAAGGAGAAAGGTTTCATAGTAGAATTTGGACTTTAATATATTTTTTACAAAAAATATAGCTATACATCAAAAGCAATGTAGGGAATTAGAAATATTACATTAGTGATGCTTATTTAAACTACAGATGTTATAATATATAAAAACCATAAAAAAATTATTAGTTTTGCAATTATTCTCTAAATTGGACTAAAATGGCATTGCTCTCACTGAGTTCATGATTCCAAGAAAAATAAATTATGTTTGCAGATTCAATTTATTTGATTAACTTTTATAAAATAATTTTACTTGTGGAAGTTGCTCGTCTTTACATGACTGATTTCTCGCCTGAAATAAGTTCAAATTTTTCTAAAATTTTATTGATTTATGCAGGTGTATAAAATTAATAATGTTTAATCAATGTCTCAAATATAAGAGGTGTAAAATTTTCTACTCCACATTTTTCAAAATTGCTCACAACAATCAACAGATAATTATTTTTCCAATCTTGAAAATAATATTTGAAAACAAATATAAACATTACCAGATGAAAAATTAAAAACAGCCACAAAAATAATTTAAGAAATACAAACTTCACAGAATTACTTTTAGTATAATATAGGAAAAGTTCAAACTCGAAATTGTGATTCTAAATTGGATGACACTAAAATGCCACTTATTACTTTATGATCCTTAACTATTGATTCACTAATCTTATGGCATTAAAAAATGGAGAAATTAAAATACATTCAACAATAATTTATTTTTATAAATTAATTTGGAAAAAAAATAAGTTTAAAAATTATAAAGGGGGGAAATGTTAAATGTCTATAAAATTAATCATTTGCACAAAATAATATCAAATGAAAAGCCTTCAAACAGAACTTAGCCAATATCTTTGTAAATAATGAAATGGGCTCAATTCATATGACATCATAGTCACATAATAATAATCATGTGTTTTTAGCAGGGGCAATAGCTACCGTCGTATCAATGATATGGGGCCCCCACGTGTGTAACTACAGTACCACTAACACGGTTTTCTCTTTTTAAAAAAAGGGTCCCCCGAAGGAGTTTTGATATGGGGGCACATTCAGAACTAGCTATGCCAGTGGTTTTTAGCCAAGCTCAAAAACTCATGTGACGTTATAGTCACATGATAAAAGCACAATCACGTGTTTCTAGCTAATTAGTTCATGAGATTTGTTGTTGCCAACTTTTAATCTTTTCAGAAACTCTTCTTAAAAAGCACAAATTTGTTAACAGCAATAATGCATATAGGTAGATGAAATGCATTTTAATTAAAAATGCACACATAAAATAAGATTTAAAAAAAAATTTGTTGAAGAAATTTTATCTAAGTTTTACGAACAGGACAAGTACACTTAGTTTCATGTCTGTTTTGAATTCATAAGAGAATATATAATTGCCTTTATCATGTGACTATCATGAATTGAGTTCATTTTGGATATAACTAATTAGACCATTCTTAATTCAACAAAAACTTTGGTTACTAACATTGATCCCTATAGAGGGCAATGAAATATTAACAAAAAAATAGGAAATGTTCAGTGCTCAAGTACCAAAGTTGAGAGAATACAGCAACTGTTCAGTGAAATTTGTAAAACAGATATTTCTGTATGTTCATTACAACAAAATACAATACATAATAGGAATTTTAATGCTTCAAAATATTTTTTAAAAAAACCCACACAAACAAAAAAAATTTTACACAAAAAAAAAAAAAAATACCCCATGCAAACTCTGAAGAGGTTGATTTCAAAATAGACTATTGTTATAATTTTTACTTCCAAGACATTGTAACATGAAGACTTTTTAGAGTTTACTTACTTAAGCAGCTGATTAACTAATTGTTTTTAATATTGTACTACAATGCAATACTAGAGTTACTGGAGACAAACCTTTTTAATTTTGAGCCATAGTCATGTGATTAAGATAACACCTAACTGGCATTACACTCTACAGACTCCCACACCATGCCAACATGGGGACTTTGAGCCTCAACAGATTTACTAAGATGGACATTTGTACACAAAAAGGTCTTTAGTGGCAACAAGACTCAAACTCATGACTCAACAGAAATATCAATATTTACAAGTTTGTGGCCATGAACACTTGGTTATCATATCCACATTAAGTATAGCTAAGTCAGAATATTACATGAATATAGAAGCATTTTAGATTTGTAAAAAATGAACCAAATTTAAGTAATATTCTTTAATATTACACAATGACAAACTTATAAGTTTGTGTGTGCAAGGATTGCACACATTCAAAAGTCTCAACCAAAGTGTATGCGTATTTCACACATTCTGCATTAAAATTTTTCAGCAAAAAGCACGAGACACAAATCTTAGATCTCAAATACAGTGAGATTAGAAAATTTCTGATGAAAATTATCATTTTTTTTGTTTATAAAAAATGTTGAGCTATATATAGATTACCTTATAAAACACTAAAAAATTTAAATATCTTTGCACATTTTGAATCTACTCTAAACATGTCATGCATATACTTTTCTTAATTTCATTATAGAAAAATAAGGCTTGAAATTTTGGAAATTTATGTAATCAGCAATATCTATCAATCCCACCTCCTTTTCTTTGGCCTAAAAATGTTATTTTAATTAATTAGCTGGCTGATAATTAACTGTTTTCCTTTATAAATACCAAGAATAAAGAGAGATTACAGTTTACTTATATTGATTGATTCAATTATTTTTTGAGTAACTTAATTATTGAATAAATGCTGCCCAAACCACAAAAAATGATTATCTTTAAGAAAATCCATGTTAAAAAACCTCAAAGTAAGCAATCTGATTTATGTATAGTAAATAAATAAAACATCCTGAGGGAAGTACATGTATGGAAATATTAAAAATGCAAATCATTTGATTATAAATAAATTTAAAAAATTACAAAAGAGAGAGAAATTTTATATACTTGAGAAAAAGTCTAAAATCATATTAAAAATACAAAAAAATATTATTATAAATAGTTTAATGTAAGAAGTGGCAAAGATGAGAGAAAGTAATTAAAAATTAAAGCTTATTTCAATGCTTTAAAACTTAAGAACTGCATTTAAATTTTTGTCATAAGTAGAAATTTGAGAAATTGGAGTCTGTGTGTACTATGTTTTTTAGTTAAAGAAATCCTATACAAAATATTTTTAAATACTATAAATTCATCAGCAAAATTAAAACTTTTATAAGCCTTTAATTTTATACATTTTTAAAAAAACTGCTTCAATATCCATCATTTTTTAAATTTTAAACACCTTAATAAGCACTTTCAAACTAAAATATTGAAGACAAATAACTAAAATTCCTAGTTACCTTTTGAGAAATAACAAAACTTTGATAAAGAACAAAAAATATGCAGCAAAGGAAACCGAACTTCTTCACTCTGATGAAATATTGGTAATAAAAAAAAATGTTGCACAGTTTTCGAAAGATAAAAAATATGCAATCAGACTAAAATTAAGTGGTAAGAATATTTTGCTACTTGCAAATCAGTATGTGAAGTTATCTGTAGCAGTTGAAGTGGCACGCATCCAGTGGAGAGAGCCCGGTACCTTTGATCCTGTAAGCATGTAACATAACACTAGACCAAAATGATCACTTAATTCCGGAGGTTGTGTTTACTGGCTTATATATAAAAACTACCGCTACATAGCTAACAAAACTTAAATGGAATGTTATAGGTCAGCATATTATGAGAACTGGTTATTAAATCGAAAACAACGGAGCATGTCAGACATCATGAAAGCAAGGCCACATTTCTTTGAAGAAATATACAACTGTATCCGAATTTTTTTTTTAATGCAATGGTTTAAGTAAAACCAAACGGTAAAGAGAAGGGAGGGAAGCTAAAACAATTCTCATAATTAAGGAATGTGTAACAGCACTGATTCTCAATCTTCACTGGATCAATTAAAACTATGCACTTCATTTCAACTATAACTCAGCAATAATGCTGGAATAATGGATTAATACTAATCAGTAGACTGAAAGAAAAGGAAAAGTGAAGTAGTGGATGGACATGTGGCGAATTAATCGTTAAAATGGCACTAAAAGATTCTCACTACAATAGTGATGGTGAACCTATGACCTGTGGGTCTGACACTGACCCACGATTGCTAAGCAATCAATTGTTTTTTTGCGAGGGTTTACTTAGATTTTCTAATTTGTGTGTATTATTTATATTCTATTTGTATTTTTTCAAGCACTGCATTGACACACAGGCAATTTAAATGCTATTACCCTCAGTTTGATCATTACAGTTAAAAACAACAAATGTATATAAAAGTATGTAGTATTTGAAATAAAGCAAAAGTGATTACAAAATATCAAATAAAGCGTATAATTTCACTCACAATTTCTTGATTGAAAAAAAAATCGACAAACCAAAGCAAATAACCATATTTAAAGCACTTTCTTCAGATAAAATGCACTTTTGTAAGGTTATGTTCAGTTATGTTTGCAGAAAAAAACTTCCATAGTACTTGTATCATTCCCTTTCTGTTTCACGTTGTGAGGCGCCATGTGCATGTCTGTACCAGTGTTGAACTTAGTGGCATCCATTTCGAACGCATTTAAAAGTAATATGTATTGATGTGTATGTATATTATAGGTATGTTATACACAAAATTTCTTCTCAAATTATTGTATTCTAAATATAATTATTTTTAATTGTAGCCCTATATATGTCGGCGGTTAAAAAATTTAAAAACACTCCATACAAGTTCCAGGTTATATCAAGTTGAATGGTTTGATAAATATGGTGTGATTAAAGGGATAAAATGGTTATATGTGTAATTTGTAATGAAAAAGTGACTTCACGCACATATAATGTAAAAAGACATTTTGAAATGTTGCATTCTAAACTCGACACATCAACAGATGAAGGGGGGGGGGATGCATTTTTCATAAAAGAGAGAATTTTTTTTAAAGCAGTGTTTAAAAAAGTTTTTTGGTTCCAAAAAATAACATTACAGCTGCTAATTTCCAAGTTGCCATTGCATTGATCACCACAGGAAACTTCTTTCAGAAGGAGAATTTAAAAAAAAAAAAAATTAAGTCCTACATTTTTTGCTGATTTTAAAGAAAAAGACTTGGTTATAAAGCGTATAAATGAGTTACCTATAAGTCACAACATATTTAAATATTGAGTAATAGAATAAGAAAAAATATTTTCCCGTAAATTCATAACGATTTAAATTATGCAGAAATGTATTCAATTGCTTTAGATGAGAGTAATGATGTAAATGGTTATGCATAATAAGCAGTTTTTCTCTGTATACATATGGAAATATAATGAAAGAGTTAATAAAACTAATGAATTTTAAAGGGAAGTGTACCAGTTTTGATATTTTTAAAGAATTTGATATTGCATTTAAAGAAATGGATATTGACCTTCAGAAAGTAGTTTCTGTAACAACAGACGGTGCACCTAGAATATAGGGAAACACATTGGATTTATTCAGTATCTTAAGCAAAATATTTTACATTCTCTGATTGAATTTTATTGTATAACACACCAGCAAGTTTTATGTGTGAAACATGGTTCATAAAAACATTTTCCAGTGTAATGTCAGTTGTAATAAAAAAAATCACCTTTATAAACGCAAGAGCTCTCTATAAATGGAAATTTGCAATTCTTAGAGGAAATTGAATGCCAACAATCAGGGATTTTGACATACAACAACGCGCAATCTGTGAAGTCTTTAATTGCTTTGTAACTTTATTAGAACGTAGGCTCTTTTTAATTGAAAAAGACAATAGTTTCGAGGAATTATGTAATATACATTGGTTGCTAAATTATTTAATGTTTTTATGCGACATCACTCAGCATTTTAATGAACTGAATAAAAAACTTCATGTGCATGAACTAATTGTTTCACAATGTTTGGAAATATGAAAACATTTATGACGAAACTCGAAATTTTTGCCAAGGATTTTGAAATTAAAATCATGAAATATTTTCCTCAATTACGAAAACATTTTCAAAACACAATAACTTTTGAAAGCTCGGTTGACATTCAAGAAAATGCAATTAAAAAATATTTAATGACTATGCAGGAAATCAAACAAGCTTTTGAGGAGAGATTCAATCAATTTAAAAGTTTGGAAAATGCATTTCACTTTATTTTATATCCATACAAAGCAGCATTAGAAACAATGGAGTTAACTGAATTTATGTGGCTAGATATCGATAATTTAGAAATGGAATTAGTTGAATTTTGAAGCAGCGTAGTATTGAAAACAAAATTTGACGATTTAATTTCTGAAATAGAAGGAAACTGTGTGAAAGTAGTGCAGATAATAATGATCCCACAGTAAAACATGAAAATATATTAAATGTATGGGATTCTTTATCAAATAATTTTATATAAATGAAAAAACTAGTTAATATGTGCCCTTTTAACAATGTTTGGGTCGAAATATTCATTTGAAAAATTGTTTTCTTCAATGAACTTTGTAAAATCCTCAAACAGAAAAAGAACTACGAAATGCGTTAAATGAATACGAAATATGAACCTAATATTAAAAAAATATCTGAAAATTTCTCATTAAATGCTTTATAATCAGTTTTGTTATGCATATATATATGTACTAGCTGTTACCCGCTCGCTTCGCTGGGTATTTCATTACGTTTTATAAATTTTTGCTGGTTATATATATGAATAAATTATTGATATTTAAGTACTGGCATTAGAATTCGACTGTATTGAAAAATATACGCCCCCTCAACGCCACTTGGGGGTTTATTTTCACGAAATGCATTTTGTGGCGTATCTCTATTCTATGAGAGGAATCTGCTCACCAAATTTCAAGACTGTGCAACTAATAGTTTAAAAATCAGAATAATTATTTATATCTCCCCTTAACCCCCCCACAACACCCCTTGTGGGTGATTTTCCCCCAAAACCATTTTGTACGGGATATTTACTCCATGAAAGAAACATGTCTACCAATTTTCAAGCAGGTTGGTCAAGTAGTTTAAAAACGAAAATATTTATCTATTACGCCCCTTAACCCCCCCCCCCCACAACGCCACTTGGGGGTTATTTTCCCCAAAACCATCTTGTATCTGATCTCTACTCTATAAAAGGAATGTTTTTATCAAATATAAAGTCTTTGCGTCTCATAGCTTAAAAATGGAAATAATTATCTATAACGGCCCCTAAGCCCCCGCAACACCACTTGGGGGTCAATTTTCACCGAACTCAATTTGTAGGGGATCTCTACTCTATAAAAGGAATCTGTTTACCTAATTTCAAGATTGCACGTCGAGTAGTTTAAAAATGGAAACAATTATTTATAACGCCCCTTGCGATTCGAATTTCGCAAAATCTGTTCTTAGCTGATGTCTACTCCCCCATAAAAGGAACATGTCTACCAAATTTCAAATCTGTAGGTTGAATAGTTCCGAAGATATCATGATTAGTCAGTCGGTGAGTGAGTGAGTCGCTTTTCTCCTTTATATATATAGATTTATGTACTAATAAATAATATTTCATAATATATATTCTATGTGATTTTTGTTACACCTTGTTCATTCAACACTTATTGCCATTTGCACCTAACACTTAAGAATTTTCAACCCCACTAAAAATTTTTAAATTGTCAAACCACACCCATTTTTACCAAGCCAATTGAATTTGAAAGATGTTTAGTTTTAAAAATACTCAGTTAAAAAATTTTCAACTTAACTCAAGCGCAAATGGGCATTAGTGACCCATGAGCTAGTACTAAAAAAAATATGAAGAAAATTTGACCCACATCTCAAAAAGGTTCACTATCCCTGATCTATAGGATAGTGAAGCCAGAATATAATATTAATGTTTCAGTTCTTTATTATCTAAAAAAAAATATTCCAAACTGCTTCGTAAACCCAAGGTTGCGGGTTCGATCCTGGCTGGAGTCGATAGATTTTCATAATGCTAAAATCGTAGGCACGCATGTCATATGATTATGTGGCATGTGTAAAATATCCATTGAGTATCAATTTGGCTCTTGTATTTTCCGCACAATTAGATCCCGGCAACATTTAGCATCCGACGAGGTCTTGAACTAATTTAATTCAAGCGTCCAAATTTGGTAATGAGAGTCACCACTAGATGGTGCCACCACTGAAATGGTTCTCACATTTGGGAACTTGCTGTGTCTGCAAAGGCTTTGTTGCTAATATGCAGCCCATTGGAGGACACTGACCGAAGACAGCCTTAAAGACGCCATTAGAACACAGCGAACCTATTGCTAACTTATTTAATTTTCATAACTGGAAACAATCCTTCCACGAAAGCAGCAACTTGAACCTAATGACTATTAAGGAGAAAATAAAGAATTAATTATATGAGGAATTTATTATTTTTTTTTTAAAGAAGAAGCCTTGTTTTATATAAAGAGTATTTTTTTTAGTAAATCATGAGTTATATAATTTCAATGTTTTGTAGTTCAAATACTTTTTCAAAGGACCCTTAATACTTTGTATGTTAATGACTTCTCTGCCCCGATTTTTCTTAGTGAACACATTTACTTCCGGAAACAAAAATTCTCTTATAAATCTTGTGCCTTGTATAATGGTATTATAAAGGCAATTCTCAAAACAGTTGAACAATCAGTGACATCCTTATAGTCAGTTTGTAACCTTTATCTGCGTTTTGTTTCTTGTCGTAATAGATGAAAACGAAATTTGTGATAAAATATTCCAAGTGATTGTTAAAGTACAGAAGATGGACGTGACAATGATAGTGATATTAACTTATTTCATTTGGAACAGACAGTGATAAAGGAATTTTGAATCAGAAGACACTGACACTATTCAAAGGGAATCGGAAGACGCTGACACTATTCAAAGGGAATTGGAAGATGCTGACACTATTCAAAGGGAATCAGAAGATGCTGACACTATTCAAAGGGAATCGGAAATGCATATTAGCGCTGGATGAAATGTTGGTATGCTACCGTTAAATTCTCAAAACCCATTTATGAGCAGATTACCTAACTAATCTACAGGTTAACTGATTTGCTCCATTAAAGTGCAGAATCAAGAGTTTTCTGTATCGTTATTCAAAATACTACTATTGTTTCAGTGGCGTAACCGAGAATATTTGGGCCCCTCTGCAAACTCAGGTTTTGGGCCCCAAGCCCAAATACATACTTAGCGTCAGTCAAGCTTTAGGACCTTAGAGTCCCTAGGCCCCCCACAATGTGGGGGTGTACGTTACACCACTGTCTTGTTTCCTTTCTGCCAGAAATTTTGATTTAACGTTGACTTATCCCATAACTTATTCTAAACATTTAGGAACAGAAGAGCACAGAGACAGTAAATGCACATGATAAAAGACTCATTGAATTAATTTATAATAAATATAATTACGCGCGATGCTAGTAACTTCTGGAAACTTATTAAGTGTTGATGAGTTACTGTCAGCTAAATTGTTTGCTTGATTGTATTAACGTTAATTTTTAGATATCAAAAAAATAAATTAACACCATGTCAATTTCTTTAATTGCAATAACATTATAAATCATTTCATGCTCTGTATTTTAGTTTTTCAATTGATTGATTCTATCAACTAATGTGTTGATTGTTTGATTGTATTAATCTTAATGCTTTAGACATCAAGAAATAAACACCATTTAATTTAAGCATACAGAAATGGAGCTGTTGTTCCACCAAAGATCTTTTTTTCTCACTTTAACGAATGCCTAGCATACAATGTGCAGATTACCTAGCTAATTTGAAGATTAACCGATTTCTGCACTTTTTAGCGGTGACAGAAACATCACCATAGTTAGGATGAATCAATTTTTCTTCATTAATATTTCTCTTGAAATTTTTTATGCTTTGATTTGTAGAAAAATAAAAGATTTTCATAAATAAATTAAAACAAACCTTTTCGTACGGACAAAGACGTTTCAGGCCTTCTTTTGATAAATCAGATAACAAGCCTTCTTTCCAAGATTTCCTATATGCCAATACAAAAAGCAAATTAGTCCTGTATTTATTTACTATGCTTGACATACATTAATATCCGAAAATGATTTGGATTACTAATAGGTTAACAACCTCATTCTCTACGTAAAACATTACTTTGTATCATCAAACTTTTAAACATATTGTCCACTATATCATGTTTCTAACAGTTAAGATATATATAGAAAGAGAGAGGTACAAAAATAATAATTGAATAAACACACAAACACATAATAAACACATGGTTAAACTGAACATAATCAACTACTTTACAGCATCACCATTTTTATAGAATTAAGATTCATACAATGGATTTGCTACTTACAGAAGTAAATTGAGAAAAAAATCAAGCTAAAGAAATATAAAAATGATGAAATTTTGAAAAAAATCACGATTATTAGAATAATTTATTTTTGTAAGCTGAAGTAAATGAATTGTAACAAGAACCAGTTGCTATAATAGAAAAATACATAAAAAAATGTGAAGATACTGTTTTAAAGAGAAAAAGGGAATTTCTTTTATTATAATTTTTTAAGTAAAAATCTGAAGCGTTAAGGACATCCAGAATGAAAATCAACACACAACACCATATCCAGTAAAAAAGAAAATTAAAAAAAGATTCAGCATTGCAAATATGGGAATTTCAAATATGGCTTTGTTAAGTGTAGTTTGTTAACAGTGCCGGTTTAAGCTCATTTCGGACCCTGGGCGCAGAATATCTACAGGCCCCCTTGGCACTGAAGGATCAAAATTTATAACCAAAAAATCTGGTTAAGTCCAGTTTATCTGGGCCCCGCCCTAATGCATAAACAGGGGATTGTTAAGCAAACTATTGTTAAGACATTCGTCTCATAAATATATCTACAAAGCAGAATATATAGGGAAATATTATTTCATTTTAAAACAGATACCTTAAAATCCAGCGTATAACACGCATCCACACTTTTAAGCAGCAATTTTTAATTTTTAGGTATATTCGCCACATAACGCACACCCCTTTTTTTAAAAAAAAAAACCTGAAATGTACGTGCGCAATGCTCTTATGTTTTTAAATAATTTATTTGAGTCATTATTCCAAGTTTAAGGAAAAAAAGTAGCATGCTTCTAGAACAACAACCCGTTAAGTTCATAAGGAATGTAATTTCTTTTCAATAAACAGTATTTCGATCTATGTAGAAGTTTAATTTTTCCTATGCTCATCTTTATTTTATTTTTAAAGCTCTCATTTTTATACCCGGCATAAACGTGCACCCGTCTATCTTATTTTTTGAGTTAAAAATTCGCATTTACTCCGGATTTTACCGTACATATTATTCATTTTAGCCCAGTGGCCGAGTGGTTAGTGCATCACGCTTCCACAAAACAGGTCCGAGGTTCAACCCCCCCCCCCAGTTGGGTAATGCTGACTCAGCTTTTCATCCCTTCAGTAGGTCGATAAATGAGTACCAAGCTTGCTTGGGAACTTAACACTGGGAGGTACGCATCAGACCGACCACCTGACAAGAATATCTGCTCATACACCTCAGGGTCTAAGGTCACGTATACTGAGTCGGGCACAGTAGGCCTTGGCTCTTATGGCTGTTGCATCACTGAGTTTTTATTCATTTTACCACAAGAAATATATGCCTTAAGTTAAATTTATTTTGTGCATAACATGAGAAATTGAAAATATTTTAAATGAAACTATTGCTTTTCATATTCTCGTATTTATTAAGCCCCCAACAAAAAATATATTTCTCACAAGATCCAATATTTTCTAACAGTTTTTTTTAATAAAAACTTCATGATTTTATGTACGTCAACAAAACCCACCTATCATTAATTAAAAGGATTTTACTATACCATTTATGAAATTCTAAAACGTAACAAAATTAAAACTATGATTACTACACAAACTAAAAAATATAAACTTGAATAATACTTATGAACGCTTGTTGTGTGTGGAAAACCTATCTAAAACAGAAATAACATAAGATTCAAAATAGTACAATCTATAAATTTTTTAAGCACTTTCTAAAATTCCATATTTTTTTATAGGTATCCAAAAGAATGACGTTATTTGTACAAAACACTCAAGTGGTATTCAGTGCTAAATACACTAAATGTAATATACTAACGCAATTTGTACCAAAAGGTTTAATAGATGCTTGTGCTACATTGTTTTTAGTTTTTAATCGTTACTACAGTTGTAGTATTGAAATTCTCAATGAATTTAGATAAAGCATCAGCAACCTTTGGCACTCTACATTACTCCATAAATTTTTCAATTTTTGAGTGAATGGAACTTACTGAAACTAACATCTGCAGAACTATGGAAGACAACATTCATGGAATTACAAAAATTATTGGATGTTATTGCTGGAAAGATTTAACTATTTGAAGAAAATTGCATGCATTCTGCTTTCCACTTTTGACTCTACATATATATCATGAGAACAAATCTTTTCTCATATAAAAAATATTTTAAGTCTGCAAAGTTGTTTAACAAATTGAATGTTCATTATTGTGTCAAATTGAAAGTCACAAGTTTAAGGGATGGGCCAACTGGCTCCGGCCTCATCTCCTTTACTACACAACTTTAATAAAATCATTACTTGAATAATTTTAACGGTCAAATGTTATTTCCGGCTGTATTCGCCAAAAAACTGGGAATTTAGAACGATATGTCAGCCGGCCATATCCATACCACCATCATTACTCATACAATCCAAAGGCTGCAGTCGGTTGAGCTGGTTTGTTCGATTGTAAGTTAAGCACATTTATTTGTTTCGAGTTATTGTTTATATGAGTATTTGACAATGTATGGAATGTATTGTCTACTTTTAAGGGTCGAAAGTGGGACCTACGTTTGTGTAGGGGCCCAAGGCGTCACTGGTTATACCCCTGGTATTGCAATACGCTGAGGGGTGCAGGAGCTAGGTTTTCATTAAAACATTTGTTTCATGAAGGGGAGTACTTTCATTTTATGTTGTTTATTTGTTACTTCAATAAATAAGTCTAAAAATATACGTAAATAATACATTACGTAATTTTTTTTATTTATGCTGAAGAAAAGGGCTTAGCTACCACCGTATCAATGATACAGGGCCCCAAAACGTGTACGTAAAATGTAAAAAATAGGCCAATTAACAAAGCTTCAATTTCCAAAAAAGGGCCCCCTAAGGAAATTTGATACAGGGCCCATTCAGGATTAGCTCCACCAATGCTTAAAGAAATAATTATGTTTCCTATTATTTACTTTCATGAGAATTAGTATCTTTAAATGATCCAAAATTAATGCATAATAAAACTCTAAATCTATATTCTTCACCCCTATTCCTTAACTCTGAATACATTATTGCGGTCTATGTGAATTTTTTTTCACTAACAGTCCTTTTGGGAAAAAATGGATCTTTAAAATTTAATCTACTGAAAGCCTTCCTTCGAAGAAGATGTGAGTATGTAAATTAAGACATATATAAAAATCATACTTCCAAGTTATAGAGAGAGAGGTTAGATTGCTATGGCTAACAGTGATTGATTAAACGTGAAGAGCGGCGTGGATACTTTGTAGCTGATTATTGTAATATTAAAGTTGACAATTTGTCAATTAGGAATCAAATTAGATCAGATCGCTAAGAATTAGAAGATATTGCTTAGACGTAAGTGATCTGTTTATTTAAAGTCTTCTCACATCTCGTCTGCCTCGCTATTGTTTTACATATTTGGGTGCATCTCTTAACTTTGGTTAATAGAATTTGTGTTTGCTGAATACATACATGAAGAAAAATTGTTGCTTCATGAAACCATTGTGTAAATTGTTTCGAACAAAAATGTAAGGGAATATTAATTTAGATTTTATTATTTTTTTTAAGTTTCATAAAAATTTTATGAAATACCTTTATTTTATTTTTCATTATTTACCAGAGCAAGGATTAAATTTAGTGGCTATATATAAATTTTATAATGTTTCCTTTACAAATTTCCTGTAAAAACTAGACATGGTATACTTATTGATGAAGAATCAATCTTTGGGAATATTTAAACAGAATTTGTTAATGTCATATTCATTCTTCCAACTAAAATAAGACAAATTTTCGACATTCCCATACATAGGATAAAATATTCTCTGCATGGAAACTATTTATTCCACAACGATACTGTTATCAGCCCAGCGTCACATATAACTTGGAAATGGTACAATCAGTCTCTAAATGTTATAGTAGACGGGAGCCAAAATAATTTCTCCTAAATGATTCATAAGGTCCATATACTATGTATACTTTCAAAAATTTGCATTACAACTCTCACTGGCATGTCGATTCTACATGAACCACAGCATTCCTAAATATACTCATATCATTAATTTCAGTTATATAAGTGTGAAGTTTCATTATGTATGTCAGTTAATAAGTTTTTCTTATATGCCTGACTTACATTTTAAATTTTACAATGCAATCAAAACAAGCTAGGCGAGCCCATGTTTGGAGATCTATGTTCTAGGGCACATGCAAATAATACATACTAATAGGGCCACTTATAAGCGCTCTATATAGGTATAATAGACATCCGAGTTTAATCCTCGAGAGGGCATGGGCATAGATGCCAACTATGCCCGGGCTCAGACCCTCGTCTCGCTCTCGACTCAGCCTTAATAAGATCATGATTCGAATATTTTCAAAGGTCAAATGTTATTTCCGGTTGTATTCTCCGAAAAACTAGGAATTTCAGACATAAGTCAACTGGCTACATATGACAGGCGTCCACGTATAGGCTCAGGTTCATACACCATCATTACTTATTCAGTAAAAAGGTGGCAGTCGATCGAGCCAATTTGTGCAATTGTAAAGTCATACAAATTTATTTGTTTCGAGTATTTGCACTGTCCGTTATGCACTATCTCCTTTTTTGAGTCATAGGTGGGGCCTGCATTTGTGTAGGGGCCCCCAGAGCCTACTTTTGCGTAAGGACCCAGCAGTGCCGGTTTAGGCTCATTTCGTGTCCTGGGCGCAGAAGATCTACAGGCCCCCTTGGCACTGGTGGATTGAAATTTATAACCAGAAAATCTGGTTAAGTTCAGCTTATCTTGGCCCCAATGTTTAAGCTGGCACAGAGGCCTCAAGAAGTCCCTGCATGGATGTTTGTAAATTAAAACTAACTGTGTAGCATAGGCGCTGTCTAAATATTTGGCGAAACGTCAATTCTCTCAAGAGGTTGGTGGAAGCCTTCAAAATTGGTTCGAAAAGGTGCAAAAATGTACTGCAATCTGCATGGTGATCAAAGCTGCAGCCAAAACAACAGACGTAATCTAGCACCCTTGCCATGACTAATTTTGTGAGCTTTGATGAGTCATGATCGATAGGGTGGCATTAGTAACAACGAAAATAGATCGCATGTTATTCAGCTTGACAGAAAGAAATGTTTATGGCTATTACAGATTATCTTACTAAAAGGAAATATAATTCGTAACAGACAATCCCGGTGCTCGTATTGAACGAAATCAAGCCAGAGAAATGAGAATGTGGATGCAGGAAGGAACAGATTGACTAATAGAAAGGACTACACAAACCTCATCATACTGGTTAGCATGTGAAGAGTATGGCAATGATTTATTGCACTGAAGCACCCAGAACCCCAGAGTAAGAATTCGTGTCTTTTGCAGAACAATCTGTGTTAGATCATATCAGTCGACACCCCTCTACAGCAGTGGTCTTCAAACTTTTTTGAATCACGGAACCTTTAGAGCTACTGTGTTTTGGGGGAACTCTATTCCACATACTTAGAATAATTTAAAAATAATATTTTAAGTAGATCAACATGTTATATGTACTTTATGTAAAGATAATTAAAGAAAAGCACTGTATACCCAACTCTTATTTTACACGATTTTGAAATAACACGGTACACAAATTTATTGTTCTAGCACGATTTTCAAAAAAAAAAAAAAAAAAAAAAAAAAATGGAGACTCATGCCTTTTGGATGAGAATGATCTGAACAAGTTTATGAAAATAAAGAAAAGTCGATACTAGCGAAGTCCAGCTATTAAAAGTTTATTTAACTCGCGAGGGCTTGAAGTTCACTACAAGTATGGGAAAGATTTTATGATCCTGACAAAGGCGTGCATTAAAAATTCTAGGTAATCTTGAGTAGGAAAATATCAAGAATTATATAGTCAACTTGAGAAACCAAAAAGACAGCCTCTAATAAGATTTTGTAACAACAACAAAAAAGCTGTTGATAACAAACGAAATTCATTTGAATCAAAACCGACAGTTGTGCTAGATCTATTTAACACATTTACTGATGGTGGCATGATTCAGTTCGTAATAAATGTACATGTTTGTTATCAAGTAATGAAGAATAGTTTACTTAGTAAATTAATTCTTAATTTCAATTCAGTTTTTATATATCGTATATACTACTTATAGACTAAATTTTTCACTGTGTACTTAGTTTTTTTTTATAAGTATAAGCAATGGATTTTATTATTACTTTTTATGCAAGGTTTTTTGGGATAATATTTAGGGATTTTCACTTTACATGATTTTTTAAAATTGTGGAACATATCCCTAAATTTACCATATGTCGCAAGTGTTTTTTTTACACAATTTTCAGAAAAATAAATCTACCATGTAAAAAAAAAAAAAAAAAAAAAAAAGAGTTGAGTGTACTCTAGCTATTAAAAATTTTACTCATACACACATTAATTTGTGATCCAAGTGTCACCAATCCCCACATTATATACAGCAGGGATGGCGAACCAGTAGCACATGTGCCATAAATGGCATGCGATGCAATATTTTGGGCACGCTACCAATCAAAATGGTTTGGATTTTAGTCCAAAATAACATAGTTCACTATGATGTAATCTTTATGAGGAATCTCATTCGCGTTTTTGATGCTAAATTGCATGTTTTCATAAACAATATTACAAGAAACTACAAGTACTTCCCAAACTTGAAAAAAATATCAAATATTTATTTCCAGACATGAGAACAGATGATTTTTTTATACATGAGAAACCAGACGAGGAAAAGTTACAGAAATAATTGATTCTTCGATCAAGGAATTTTCAGTGAGATGTTCTCAGTTCAAAGAATTATCGGAAAGCTCAGGTTTAGTATGTACCCAGATGTAAGACTTCATTTGATAAATTAAATTTGTCCCAGTCCGACTGGTTGGAAACTGAAGAATTTGAAATGCAATTAATTGATTTCCAGTCTAGTTCAACATGGATTCAAAAATTTATTGAAACAAGAAAAAATTGGAATTGATATACAGTAAAAATGCCAGCAATGAAAGTTTGGAAACATGGAATTCAGACACATTTAACTGTTTGAAGAAGCTGACTCAAATGCTATTGTAACCACATTTTCATCTACCTATGCCTGTGAGTCGTTTTCAGAGATGAATAACATTAAAGCCTCGCTTAGAAATCGTTTTACAGATAACTCCAATTCAGCATGCATTCTACTAAAAGTAACACCTTACATTCCTATTATAAGTTATTTGCCATCTGTTACCTTATAATTTGAATTACATGTATAACTAAAACATTTACTACTATACAGTGTAAAATGTAATTTTTCGTAGCGAATAAAGTTTTGAGTTGTGATTATTGGGGAAAATAAAACTAATTACTAACAAGTCAAAATTATTTTGCGGCACATCTATATTTCATTAAACATTTCTTTTGAAAAAATGGCACATTGATTCATAAAGGTTCGCCACCTCTGACATACAGTAACTGGGAGATATGCTTCCATTTTTTGTCGAAGTATATTAAAGCGAACTGCAGCCGCATTTCAAATTCTGCGTTTGTTTTTGTAGCCACTAAAGTTGAGAAATATCTTTCACACAAATACATTGTTTGAAAGGTATACAAGAATTCATTGCTGTGTATTTTGCATGAATTTGCAACTTAACATTTTGGAGCTGTTCTTGCTTAAATAATAGATTTGAACATCGAATCTGCTTGAAATGTCGATAAGTTGTTCCCAGAATTTCCTTGTAAGTGATTCTACTCACAAATGAAAACGGTAAATTTTTCTTTAGAAAAGTATTTTGTTATACAAAATATTATTCTAACAAGCATAACAATTATTTCATGGAATGCAAGAAAATAAACAATTGAATATTCACTATCTAGTAGGAAATACATATAGAGGGGGAGAAAAGTTTATACTTTTTTTTTATATTATAAGAGTAAAAAGTATTAACAATGAAGTTCAACTGATTCCACTCATATGACACGAATAGCTGCTACCCCATTGGTCAGGCAGTTCAACCTCCCCAGGCCTCAATTGGCTGAGGAAACTGCAAGTAATTCATTTAACGTTCTGATCATCAGTAACTTTAAATTTCTTCATAGCTTTCAGATAAGTTTTTGCTTTCAATATAATTAATTTTCCTTTTTATTAAACATTTAATTCTTTTAAAACTATATATTCAACATGGGCAAGTAAAATCAACCATGCTATCCTTTCACCACAAGACAGGAGATGAAAGCCCTGACGGGCTATGTGCTCTAAATGAAAAAAATCAGCTCGAAATAATGAAGTTATGTCCAAATAAAATTTTTAGGATTACTGAGTGAGGTGAGTTTTAGATATATATGTATGTTTGGAGTTAATTAAACTTCATAGGAATGTGGATCTATTTTGCATATACATTTATAATTTTCTTTTCGATTTTTTACTGAGGCTCGTGGAACACAATCTGAAGATCATTGGTCCACAGAAGTAATACTGAACCTGCGGCCAACCGGCCTTTTCTGAGGCCAGTCCCTGCCATGACCCATTGCAATAAGAAATTCAATTATTGGAGAACAATGCATTAAAAATTTAAAGGGAAATTCTATCAATCAAATCTATCAAAATAGAATGTAAGCAAAAAGTTTGGTCATGGATGAAAGAAAAAATCAAAACTTCCCCCAAAACTCAGTAAAAAATGCATTAAAGTACATATTTTTGTGTGTGTTTGATAGAAAGATTAATACAGCATTAAAACAAAAGCCAAAAATGAATTTAAATATTTTGATTTGTCCAATGTTGCTTTGGTCTTATTAGAGTGTTTTTTCCATTATCCTCATGTTGCGGCCAGCGTGAAATACTCATCATGTGTATGTGGCCCGGAGGGAAAAACGATTCAGCACAACTGGTCTCAAGAACGATCTGAGGGTGTCGGCCGCCTGCTTGCCAAAACCTAATGTGCTGCCACTCAAGAGAATTTTTAAAATTTTGACTGATACTTTTAACGTTGACATTATAAACTCATCTACCTGAAGAGTAAAAAGCAAAACATGAATAATAAAGCAAATAGACACAAAAATATCACTTCTTTCCTCTACATTGTAAAGCTATTATTAAATAGAAAGCTTTTAATTTCTGCAAATGCATATTGAATTTAAATACTCCTATGTCTTGGGTAATATTGAACATACTAGGTACTTTCGTAAAGCAACATTCGCAAAAAATCATTCTAGAGACGGCTTTGTTAAGCATCAATTCACAGTGCGCCGCAGATTAGAGCAAGAAAATCTTTTCTATTGCGATATTGCCAAATCTGCCACGAATTTTGCTATCAAATGAAGGATGTGTGTAAAAAAAGAATAGACATTAATGGAAAATGTGGATCAACACAATGTGCACTAACAATATATTTTTCTTAAACTATGCTATACTATCGGAAATCGGGACTTGTTTTGATTTTTCAATAACTATTTAAAATTCGGCATATTTATTCGACTGCCGCCCGCGTGCGCTGCACACCTGCGGCTGAATGGTCTACAGCAAAAGACGATTCACAGCCACGACTACCTTTGATCCTGTGTCACGGCATATGTGGCTGTAATGGTCCATTGAAGGTTGTAATGTGTGGCATTATCCCTCTTTTCAACTCTTATTCCTACAAAAAACAACTTACATAGCAAGTGTGCTACCGTCTAAGCCACTGCAGCTTGGTAACTTTTTTTTTTGTATACAGGCTGGGTTTGAAATTTTGAAGGTTTTTACCCTCCAAATTGACTGCCCACTCGGCGCTAATACATTGAAGGTTGAACATCCTAAAGAAGTACTACTCTTATCCAAAGTCTCGTCCCCAAATGAATGTTTGATTACTCGGCACCAAGGCGGGGCTGTACGCCGAGTGATATCTCTTGCACTTGAGAGGCCGTGAGTGAGTGAATATTAACGTCACCCTATTCAGCTAAATGAGAGCTTTTGGCGACAGACTTCGCAATTTTGAACCATGGTCGTGACTATGGCGACACCCGAGCTTGCACCCCCCCTCCTAACTATTACATCACACCAATGGGATGACGTTTGAAACCTGACATATATCGTGCATCAGCCCCTCTACACGGCGGTTTTTCGGCGGCACTAGGCTCGAATTCATGATATACCTGCAACGAGTCCGTGACCTTGACCACTAGGTTATCGCAGCTTTCACTGAAGAGGTCGATGCCACCAAAGCATTGAGTAACTTCAATACAATTTTCAGGTCTATCTTGCATCATTGGCGGCAACATTCTTCGAAGAGGGCATCACAAAGCTCATCCACTGATATGATGAATGTATCAACCTTTATGTGTGTGATTATGTCGAAAACAATTATGTTCAAACATAATTTTTGGTAATAAATTTAAATTAGTTATTTTATTTGTGGTATATCAGAAGTTGGCAAAAAAACTATCTCTCTATTTTAAATGAAGGATAGATACTTCCCTTTTTTCCTATACACATCTCCTTTTATGTAAATATGTATTCTTTACATATTTTATGATACAAAACCACACTTTCAGAGAAATGCATTTATATTTTCTCTTAAAATTTTATATATCTGATTTCTAAAAGGTAATGCCAAACATTAAGTTATTCAAAAAACTTTTTGGTTTGTCACTGGCCTTCTCCACCCAAGGTTGCGTGTTTGACCCCTGCCCGAGTAGGTGGACTTTTATGATGCAGAAAATCGACAGTGGCCATGTCGTATGATTATACGGCATGTTAAAGATCACTAGTGCCTGATTGGCTTGGGTGCTCTCGAGAAAATTAAATCCTAGTACAGGTTTGCATCAAGAGCTCAGATGTCTCTCTCTGGGGATGAATTGGGTGTTAAAATTACTTGCGGTAATTGGTATCACCTATATGGCACCAGCTCTTAGGGAATGTACTGGGCCTTCAAAGTTTAAAATGCCAATGTGCAGCCCCATTAGAAAAAAAATATTTTAATTTATTCTAGATCGTTTATTATTTCTTCAACAATTTCTCAAACTGCTGAAATTATTAGATACACAAATCATGATCAAAATCTCAGAAATATAGAACAAAATTATTCCTCGCGATTTACTAAACACAACATACATTTAAATTCAGCATGCTCTTCACTAATTCTGTTCTAACACTTAAAAAAATCGTGTGCGTGCTTATGACCACACGACAGAAGTGAAAACTTCTAAATTTATTCTGGGCAAGAGAATCCAATTATTCGGATGTACGTTTTTTTTTACGACATTTTCGCATACGTTTAGTTTTTTTCATGCCCACTCATTGGTGAATTTGTTTATTTCATTCATTTTCTGTAAAGGGCAATGTTTAAATAATTATGTATTCTTATATATTAATATAAGAGTATATACGATTTTAATGTCAATTTTAGTCTAATTATTTAAAAATATTTATATCCAAGTTACTTATGTCGATTACATTTATATAATATAGATGTTTATATGGTACTTAGTACTATCGCAAAAATGCCAACATCAAGATAACTGGCCACCCCGATTCTCCGTGTGTTGTACGCGCTGAATTGGCAACCATGTAATTCCTTGCATACAATGTCGCCAATACCTTTGCGATAATACGCAAGAATCGTTTATATAATGTCATATACTATACAAGGCTAGGAAAACTAATGCCTTGAGTGCCTTTAACTTTTCTTGAAATCTCTAAGCAAACAAAAGGAGTGGGGGTTCGTACTTTTTCACCATTAATGCTTTTATTTTCTCTTATATATAATTTAGTTGTCATCACTAATATTATATAAACCAAAATATTGGCAACTTTTCACCAAGTAACAATTAAAATTACAGATTTTAATTTTTTGCATATTTTAGAGTTAAATGCTTTTTTTCCTAAATAATAATAATAAAAAAAAAGATCCTGTTTCGTTACTTATCTTCAATCTCCTACATAAGATCCTTTTTTTTATCACCTGCTTTTGTTTCGTTCACTCGCTGGAGTTGGGTGGAAGTGATATTTAAATTTAAAAAAATAAAATAAAATTTCACCTAAAACAGTGTGAGTGAATTTTTTTACTTAAAAAATAAACCGCGCTTAAAAAGTTTTTCATTTAAACTAAACGTGCGTTGCCGACCTGAGCACGATTTCCGACTGAAGCCGAATGACCGTAACACACCCAAAACCTGAAGCTTCATTCAAGATCTTAGAAAAATGCGCCTAACGAAGTTATCGCTTAAAAAACACGTACCTAAAAATTTTCAATTCAAAACTATGTGCGAGTCACCGATCCGAGCAAGATTTCCAACTAAAGACGAAACAAGCAATATATAAAAAAAACTTTAAGGTCAATTCCTACTTATGTCAACAAAGAATTTTTTTATTTTAGTTAGTTTTTATTAAATAGTTACAATTAATATAAATATGTATATACATATGGCAGAATCCCAATATTAAGTGATAAAATAGAAAGTGTTTTCCCTTCTATATATAGCGTTGGACTCCCCCCCCTTTTTTTGTTTATTAGTTTTTATTCATTAATTAAATTTAATTATTCTAATAAATAGTATAATAAAAAAACATTCTCAGTAATTAGCCCATGCAAGGTGATTCGAGCCCACGGCCTTTGGATTAGAAGTCCGACGCGTTATCCACTGCGCTACAGGGACACACACAAACAACAAACGATCTTTTTTATAAATGCCATTGGACTATTATTTTTGTTTGTTACTATTCATTCATTTTTTAATTCATGAATTAATATTTGAAAAAAAAATGCATTAACATTAAATGTCATCCACTACAAGTTTTAAAAAACGTATTTTAACTTGAACGGACGAATAGAAAGTATTTTATTAACGATTGAAAATTTGAACGATATATATATAGGGCGAGAGTGAACTAATAGTAGGAATTGAAAAAACCGAGTCGCGTTACTCACCCGAACCTGACGCTTCAATTTAGTTCACTCTTCAGCAAAATGCACCCCCCCCCTGAAGAATTTATCACTTCAAAAAGACAATTTTACTTTTCAAGTCAAACCTTTTACATAAAGCCATCATTTTTTTATGAATTTGTTCTATTTTCTGCAGTGCTTTTCAAGACGTGAAATTTAAGAATTCATTAAATTAGTGACTTAATAAGTATCACAATTGTCCTTTCACAAATATAAATGTTAAGTTTTAAAAGACTTACTAATAATTTGAGTGTTCATCTTATAGGTTCATACAAATTGGTATAATAACTATATTTCTTATTCAAAAAATTCCTAATTTTTGTTTCTAGACTCAGTATGCAATTTTTTAATAACATATTGATCCATTAAATTAAAAGTTTGCCATGGCTTATAAGAAAACCGCACATAAAGAAAATGATAGCTAACAGACTAATTTTAAAGGGAATCTGGCTAAATAAACTTAATTACACAAAAATCTACATTTGACTTTTCAGAATATTTTTTAAGTAAGAGTAACTGCCATTGCATGAAAGGGGAAAAGCATTTTGCATTCTTTAGAGTGCCAAGTTTATTTGCATTTCTACAACATAAAGTTATAAGATTTCTGTTAAAGCTTGCATTATTTTTTTGTTAAAGCTTTTACAAGTAAACTGGGCTTTAATGTTCAACAAAAATTCATGCTTTCCAAAAAGAAGATTGTCAAATAATGTTGTAATGAAGAACATGTCCATGTTTCAATTAATCACAAAATTGAACACTAAAGAAAAGTCCAATCAACACGGTGTACCTTTAATGTTATCAGTCGAATAAAAATATACATATTTTACAATAAATGTGCATCGTTATTTTCTGTATGCATCCATACATCATGCAATTCTAGATGAAAATATATTTTGCATCATTTAAAATTTAACAGTTGCAATTTTAATTTTTAGGCAAGAGCTAAAAAATATTTGAAAAACAACTTCAATACAATCAAAACTAAGATGCATAGATCAATTATATTTTTCGATTCTTAGTATAGACAGTAAAATACATTTAAAGCGAAAATGCTCAAGACAAAATATTGGTTAACACAAAATAATACAATGTTCCCAACAAACTACTAAGTATTTTCATGCATTCCCCCCTCTTAACAAGAAACGAAACTAGCTTAACACGAAAAGATTTACCTTCCAGGAATGACAAAATACGGAAAACACCAGCCGGATTGGACTGTCCTACTGTAGCATCAGAAGGATTCATTGCAGTAGATCAGAGGTTCCCAAACTTTTTTGTCTCATAGACCCTTGCCATGTTTTTCAGTTTAGAGTAGACCTCTGCTTACCTAATATTGAATTTTTGCAAATTTATCAATTTAAATGTCTCTTTGACAGCTGGTACAGAGCTACTTAAGGATATAAACTTCTAACTGAAGAGAAGTATAGTGTTTAAACCTTAAGAAAAACTTGTTAATTAAACTAAAATTTAATTAATACATAAAATAACTGAGCAACAAACAAATGCTTTTAATAGGAGGGATGAATCTAGTGTTTCAATAACAAATTTTTATCATTTGGAATCAATCTTGTCCCTAAATCTCCTCGGTTACTATTGTTCGGCCCTTATTTACCTCCTTTCCTTTTTTGTTTGGGAGATTGGCAACCACGCTGAAACTTCTTTTCACTAGGAAAAGTAGTTAAAAATTTCCTCACGATATTCAATAATTCTTGATTTCTTATGTCTTTTTAAAGCCAAAATTTTTGATATGGTCCTTGTTTTAATAAAATTTATGCTGTCACCTTGTAACTGCAAATTAACCTCATTAAAATGAATTAATAAATCTATTAAAAATAGATAAAATTTAATTTCCAATTGATAAAATTTTCTTTTAAAATTAAAATGAGCTCAGAGCCAAACTATCATGGACCTCCTCCCATTTATATCTCATGGACCCTTTACAGGTTGTCATAGATCCCTGGGGGTCGATATAGACCACTTTGGGAATCACTGCAGTAGATGATAATGAGTGTACAGCCCCAATTATAGCAGACGAAGATATTTTGGAGTTCGTTCTAAGCAAAAAAATTTCATTGATGCAGATTCCAATGCCAAAAACAAAATAAATAATGTAGCTCCTGATCCCACATTCAAAAAAGCGCAGTTATTTACATACATATTCCAAAGGTAAAATTAATAACAAAATGGACAACACGGAACAGTTTATTGACAATTTGATGCTAAAAAAAGTCGTGGAAAAAAAATTAGGTAATTTTTCAAGAACTTTAAAATTTTGCATTAAATTTCTTTAAGTTCTTGTAAATGTTTTTTAGATTTTTTTTTAAATATCTGAATGTTTTTGTTTGTGATTTTTTAAAAATACATGCACATATACATATGCAAAAAACAAAAACTAAACTTAATTTTGATTATGTTTCTTGTTTTTGCAATATTTTTTTTAAACATGAGAAAATATTTCAGTACCTTCAGTTTCGTGTTAAGCTATTTTCAGTGTATTATTTTGAAATAGCAATATGGATTGAGTAAATAAGATAAAAATTCCTGCAAGAGGCTATTTAATTCAGAAAAAAAAATCTTCTCTTCTTATGTCTATGAAACAGAGCCATCAACTTCCACTTTCAATGCTGATAAGGTAATTTTCAGTAAGTAAATTTTTTAAATTTTAAAAAAAGAAAGCATTTTATAATTTAGAGATTCAGGCAAGACAGCATTTGTGCAAATGCAAAAAAGGGAAGCTTAAAATTTTTTACACGAGTTGAATCAAATTGTTTAAATTTGGAAACACTGGTGTCAATCCACAATGCAGGATTATATTGAAAGAAAATGCTCAATTGTACTTAATATGGCAAAGGATGAAGCAAATGGAAAAGGGGGAAAAGCAAGAAAAGATCAGAGGGGTTGAAATAAATCTCCCAAACTTTTAAGCAGGAAAATTTAGAAAAACTGATAATGGCATTGCACGGTTTATCTAAAAAAAAGCGGCATCAGCTATTTTTATATAATGGTTCAACAACTGCTCTGTATGATAAGAAAAAGCTTATAATAAAGAAAAAATTTCAATTTCAAAATTTTATTAATTATTCACAATAAAACATGCATTTTACAGTAAAATAAGAGAATTCAAGAACAGACAAATTATCAGTATATTATTACATTTAGCAACACATCTTGAATAAGAAAATATCCTTTTACTGTAAAGATGTGGAAGCAATTTTATATTTTTGATTTATTCATGTTACATCTAATTCCACCAAAATAAGATAAACTTTAAATGCCTATTGGTTGGTTTGGCTGATATGTGTTAAAAATCAACTGAACCTTACATACATTGATAATGTCAAGCCATTACTTTTGTAAATGAATTTAACATAGCTTATAATCTTAAGCCCTTAAGATTGACTGCTAGTGGATGTCTTTAATAGTACCCACATAAAATGTTCATACAAAAGCAGCTCTTCAGAAAATGCCCCCCCCCCTCTTACGATAGTATAAAAACCTTTCAAAAACATATACTATAAATAATAAAAAAACTTAAAACATATTTCATAGTAATAATTTTTCATCCTTTTTGAACACTATTTTCTTGTTGGAGCAATAATCTTTGGAGATATAACTATCTTTGAATTGCATCAAGAATATAAAGAAACATATCGATTTTCAGTTGACTAAACAAAGATTTACAAATGACTGAATACATTGAAAATTTCCTCCTAGTGAAACAGTGAACATAGATGAAATTATGCTAAGTCTAAAAGGAACAAGGGTAAACAACAGAACTTTGCAACTGAAATAACTGTAAGGCATTGCTAGTTTATTTGACTACTACACATGATGCATGATCTGAAAATGTTGAAATATTTTACAATGACATAGGAAAAATGTCTCTACAAATCACAAATAGAGTAATTCCTATATTCTCCAGCACACTACAATCCAACTGCACAGCAAATGATACAATTACTATCTAAAATGCACGGTTAACATAAAATTCTGAACAGAAAAATTCTTATAATCATTTAGCAAGGTTACTTTTCAAATTAACATCGCTTATATTTAAGTATAACACTCATAAAATTAATGATTTTGCCAGCTTTTACTCAACAAACCAATGTCAATCTAAACATGAAAATTTTAGAGTGTAACATACTTCAACCAAACGGTATATGGTAAATTGGTTGCAAAGATAAGACTGATAAATCACTAAAGTAGCATATTCAAAAGAATAGAAATCATTGAGAGAAAACCAATTTGGTTGAACAATA
Organism: Trichonephila clavata; assembly: GCA_019973975.1. Lineage (NCBI taxonomy): Eukaryota > Metazoa > Arthropoda > Arachnida > Araneae > Nephilidae > Trichonephila > Trichonephila clavata. The sequence goes on along the minus strand of BMAO01012129.1, from coordinate 90,688 downwards.
TCACTGTTTCAAGATCCTCATAAAGGTAAGATGAGAGAATGAGCCATCAACTAGTGCTTCCTGACTAATTGTTTCAAAGTATGAGACAAAATAATTATTAGACAGGTATGTGGGGCAAAAACAGATAAGACATATTTTCAGTAAATTATTTTTCATTCACAATGTGCTGCCAGTTGCATTCAAAACTTGATTAACTTTCAATAACACCAAACAGCCAAATATTTTATAGATATTACACTGTATTATCTATAAACACTTGCATGATCTTAATAGAATAACAAAATTTAACAAATATATCTAGTCCTAAAATTTCTTTACTTTGAATGCATTTTGATAAATATTTAAATTAACATTTACCAACCAATGAATATTTAATTAAGAATATTCTCTCAGTTATTATATTAAAGAAAGAAGTCATTAAAAAATAAGAACATTGGTAATTTTAATGGATTATGATTTTCTTTTTTACTCCACATTTTACAAGTTTGAGGTTGAAGGCATATTTCTGCTGGTCAAATAATAGAATAATAAAACAAAATATTTTACAATTTTTGCTAATACTTTGCTCCAAAAAAAACAGCAGCCACATCATGGTCAGTATACCGAAGTTGTTTAGCATGCTTGTACAGTTCATTCGCAGCAGATGTTAACATCATAGGGTGTTCATATCCATCACCAAGTGCTAATGCCAAAGCCAAATCCTTTTGTTGATATTTAAGTGAAGTGTCAGTTGAATAATTACTCGCAATAATAGCTTGACCTTTTTCTGCAATAAGAGGGCAATCCATGTTATCTAAATCAAGAAGTTCCAAGAAATTATGCTTTGGAATATTGCATCGTTCAAGCAGAGCCATTGCTTCAGCAACAGTAGCAAATGTGGCGCCTGTTACCATACTACGGACAAGATTCATTTTTGAACCACTTCCAACATCACAACTCAAATAATACGCATTTCTAGATATGGCGAAGAAGCAGCTTTCACAGTGATTGAAAAGCTCACGATCCCCTGCTCCAAGAATCAACAGTGAGGCTTCTTCTGCAAGAGATCTTGAACCACTGATAGGAGCTTCGAGATATTTCCCACCTTTATAAGTGATGGCTTCAGCTATTTCTTGCGAAGTAATTGGATCAATAGATGTCATTTCAACATATCCTTTTGTTCCAGGCTCACATTTCTCAAGACCTTGCAGAATACCCCAATTTTCAAACACTAGAGATTTTGAAGCCTCTGGTCCAGAAACACAACAAAAGATAATGTCACAACGCAAAACAATATCATAAGGTGTATAGCAACGATGAGCTCCCACTTCAGTAAATTTATAGCATTTACTTGGTGTTCGATTCCATACAGAAACATCATGCCCAGAATCTAATAGATTTTTTACAATTCTTTGTCCCATCATTCCTAAACCAATAAACCCTATCTTCTTAGAAGTAGGTTCAATATTTTTTGCTCTCATTATGGTACTGGCTCTTGAAAAGTCAAGAGAGGGTTCAGGAGGAAGTTCAAAATATTCTCGTGTAACCATAGATCGGTCATCCAAAGGTCTGATAACTGCAACTCGACTGTAAGAAATATTAGGAGGAGTGTTGGAAATCAGAGCAGAATAGTTATCTGACATTTTAGACAACTTTCGCACTGGAGATAAATCTTTGTCAGAATCTCCTTCCGTCGAATTCCTTTTTGTTGGAGATTTCTTGGTTTTTTCACCTCTTATCTTCTGCCTGGGTTTCCTTTTTACAAAGCATGCCGTAGGAGATTTTTTTAGTAATTCTTCATCTTTAACAGATGTTGTCTTGGTAGCTTTTTCTGGATTCATATCAGCTGTAGATTCTTTGAAAGATTCATCATCTTCAAAAGAAGCCTCCTCTACAGGTTTGGGAACAATTGAACTACTTGCTTCAACAATTTCCTTGAACAATTCTTTGAAAGATTCATCATCTTCAAAAGAAGCCTCCTCTACAGGTTTGGGAACAATTGAACTACTTGCTTCAACAATTTCCTCTATTGCTTTTAAATATGAAACAGATTTTTTCTTAGTAGCTTTATTTAACATTTCATCAGAATGAGGAACAATGTTTTCATCTAGTATCCAAGCATGATTTTTACTTCCAAAGAAAAAGACATAATGTTGAGCTTTTCTGTTCATAGAGGACTTCTTTTGCAGTCCTTTGGTAGTGTAGGCAGTGGCAGTTTCTTTCTTCAAAGTTGGAGGGTTTACTATTTTTGCTGGCCAAAAGGGGAAACTTTTCATCTTTGCCCAGACCAAATCACCCATTTCCAAATCCTTTTTAGGCACCATCTTCAACTAATTACCTTTTGGTTTGCTTCTCTTCTTGTATCTATGATTGAAATAAAAGAAATATACTAAGCATATTTAAGAAAATGTTCAGAATGAGGAAAAGAGGCATACTTTCAGCTTTGGGGACCAAAGCTATAACAATTTAACTTGGATTTCTGAGAAAGGATTACAATAAAAAGATATTGGGAGTAGTTCAGATGTCGAATCAAACATTTTTGCATGAAAAATGAGATGAGGCAGGAAATTGCCATGATGTTCCAGTCATCCCCCCCCCCCATCCATGAAATCTCATAAATCCACTAACAAGTTTCAAACAAAAACGCACAGATATTTTTCTTTTTCAGATTAAATGGGGGGGGGGGAGTGAACTATATACATACTATGAATGTCAAAGAAAAATAGTAGTATCAATCTGCAGTATAAATTGCTTAAAAAGTAGATGCTTACTGAACAAGTTTTTGCAACTGTGAATTCAAATGTGGCCAATTTTAAACCCCACCCCTAAATAAAATTTTTTACTAGAAGTCCCCTTTACTGCAAGTATGCCAAAATGAGAAATCAAATTTACCTCAGTAATTATCTCACTGTATATCTTCAATTAAACATGTAAATTCTTTTGTAAGAGAATAAGGCTCCCTGAAAAGAAATTAAAATGTATCGAAATTTTTAAACTGGATAAAAAGAACAGAGAAACAACGTATTCAAAATTAACATAAAAAACACATGAAAGTTAAAAACATATATTGACTTTTTGAAATAAAAATCTCACATCTTGACACATTCAAAAATAGACCATACTGATTTAGTTTTGATATACTTGCAGTAAAGTAACAGGACCAAAAAAAAAAAAGCTGTTATGATTTTGGAATAAAGTAAACAGAATTAGTAGTCTAACAAAAAGAGGAGCACTGACTGTCTAATCTAGAATCAGTAATTCATAATTTCAATCACATAGTAAAAATAATGAAAATTTATTATTACAGTGAAGTAAAATAAACTATTGAAAATAAAATTGCAAAAATAACAAACATGAACTTTTAAGAAAGATTTTTCAATTGACACAACAGCCCTGGGTGGGCCAAAGGCTTTCAAGAACTCTCCTCCATTTCCATCTACACTCAGCAAGTTCTCCAAATTAGTCACTCTTAAAACTTTAAAATTGTAACCCACACAATCAGCCCATCTCAATTTGTGCCTTCCCCTAGTTCATAGTTCTAATAAGTTTGTAACTGAAAATTCTGAACGTCAAGGATGAAAAGTTCATACGGCAGATGTAGCCAGCAAATCTTAAATGGAAATCTCTTGATGGATTTAATGACACATCTGCTTCCTTAAATAGCTTATATAATTCAAAATTATACCATTGTCTCCACAATCCATTCTCATTTGCAGCACCAAAGATATATCCAAGAACTTTTCACACATAGTTGGCAAGCTGTTCATTCTGTGATTTAATGAAAGTCCAAGTTTCAGATCCAAATAGGTAAATACGGGTCTGATGATTGTTTGATATAATGCAATTGTTGTACGTCTTTTATTCATCAGAAATCAAATATTTTGAATCAAACTCAGATGATCAAACTTAAATAGCACTTAAAATAATTTGTTGCAAAAAATAATCATGCAAAATGATTTATAGCAAAAAATAAAAATAAATAAAATTAAGTATCATTGCATTATTCAGCAGGTAAGAAAAAATTTCAGTTGTTTAAAAGTATTTCATACCAGAAAGTACACAGTACCCTGTATGATCAATTTTTGAAAATGACAAGGCATAAAATAAGTGGTAAATAATATTTCTTATATTTAAGCATTAAATAATTCCTAAAATAAAGGATATATATATAAACAAAACTAACTTTATAAAACAAAGCATAGTATATAAATATTTTAAAAATATGAAAAAAAAAATCCAGAATAAGGATACTTGGAAGAGAAAAATATTCATAGGAAACTCTTATGTACCAACTTGCTTTTTAAAAGACTTGCATACTGAGATAAATTTTAAAAAAATGCAATGATAAAAATTTAATAAAACTAACTACTCAACTTTCAAATTATATTTACAAAAAACACTACACATCAATTATTAAGAAGTCAATTAAGACAAAGTAATAACAATTGAGCACATGAATACTTTAAAATTTGAAACTGCTTTATTCTGCAAACTTTAAAAATTTTATAAACAGCAGAACAGTCATGGTAACAATCAATAAAAATACAAATTACTCGACAATATAAAGTGTAAGAAATACAAACATGTGCAAAACACAAAATGAGTTGAGTTCCAAAATGTAGCTACAGAGGAAAAAAGAAAATCAATTCACTTCATTAAATCACACCAATAACTATTGAAATATGATATGCATGAAGGACTAACTTCATGAGTTTTTAAAAAACTTAATGCCAATGAATTCTGTGATTATTTTGCCTACCTATTCCCTGGTCATTTAAATTATAAAAAAGATAAGAGTTGCAAGGGAGAAAATAATTGGCATGAAATTTTATGAAGATGCATAAAAGTTGGCAGGTACACAGTACACATTCAATAAGAAGCATTATTATGAGCAACTGAAAACTTAAATTTAGTTTGAAATAACTATACACTTTGATAAGTACAGAAAAAAATTTATTACATGGAACTCTTTCATACAATAATTTACTACATCTTCCAAAAACGAATTATGCACATTTTTTTTTAAAAAAAAATTACAAAATTTGAATGTTTAAAGTTATATTTAAGATAGAATGATAGCAAAACATCAACTGTGGTTTGCAAGTTCTTAATGTTTTGAAAGAATATTAACAGAATGAAATAATTTTGAGTACTTTGACTCTAGACACTTGGATGAAAATAAAAATAGATATGGAGACCAAATGGCTTTTGAAAACACATTACATATTTATACTATAAACAAAAGTAGACACAAATAATTATAAATTCAGTTTTGGCTTTTGGAGCAAATGCAATTTGTATGAAAAAAAATCGAGATATTAATACATTTTACATTAGAATTCCACAATCAAAGTCTGCTAAAAAATTCACATTAAAAATAAATATTCTAAATTATGATTAACAGCAAAAATATTTAATTTTGCCAACTAAATGGATAACAAAATGTGTGTAATCTGATACATTATTTAATTACACAATTCTAGAAAAAACAAAAATAACCCTTAAAATATAGTTGTGTTTTATTTAATGTTAATTAATATAAAAGATTGGTTAAAAATTCATTGAAAACAGGGCAAATTTATAGCACCAAAACTATATAATTAACAAGATAAAAACATGATTGTTTATTAATGTAACACTGGAAACAACAGGTGACACACAGATCTGGCAATTTTAAACGAGGACAAGTCTTTGAAAATAAACCTGAATATATTACCCTTTAACATAGTGAGTCTTTATACTTTAGAAACCAGGATACTACAGCCCCATGATTAATTTGGGGGGGGGGGGGAAGACTTGCAATGTACAAATAATAAGATCTGAAATTAATAACTTAAATACAATTTTTATTTTTTTTTACCAATCATAAAATTTGAGCATTAATGAAATGTGAAATAACAATTGTTAATTTATCAATAAATAAATTTGTATTAGGTTCTAATTACACATGGCAACAAATTAAGATTACATCGCAAAACAAGGTAATAGATGAGTACCTTCAGCAAGGAATTTTTGCTGAGGTTGCCTTAGCCAAATTTTGCTTCTCAACTGATATAATATTCTACGTTACCTAAAATCTTTCATATGCATTCCTTTTGTCTAATTATGAACAAAATATTACAATCATATCCATGTGAAACTTTTACTACATTTTGTGTAATTTTGTCACAAATATAAGAAAATACACAACATGTAATACTTTATTAAATTAAGATTCATTCTAATAGTTTTAATCAATATTGTTCTGCATTAATACAAGACTTTTTATAAATTGATCTTATAATTCTGAGCTACTGTAAAGTAATGAGGATGACATCAAAGTGGAAATTGATTTAAAAAAAAAAAAAAAAAAGACCTGCAAGCATGGCAATACCTATGTTTTCACGAAAATGTAAATATAAACAATCTCAGAATACAAGAAACTGAAATATTTTCAATGGCTCCATGTAACAAATTTAAAATAAATAAAACCATATTTTTAAAATCTAAGGATTAAAGTAAATTTTTAATTAGTTTTGCATAAATACCCTTTTTAACAAGAAATTTAGATTTTTCAAAATACACTTAGCCTACTTATTTCATCTGCAAAATTGTGCACTAAAAAATTACCTTATCTTTATTAATAAAAAAAAATTAACAATTTCAATATTTATTCAATATCAATTACTTTTTTACATTCATATAAATTACTTTCTACATGCACAACTTAATTTTAAAATTTATTTTCCAATTTGTAAGAAAAACTTAAAACTCTTCCTGAGCTTTCCATTTGTGTTAGTTTAATGATTAAAATTTTGTTTAAATACTAAATATAATTAAATGCCTTTACAAATGATTTAATAATACTTTTATTAGTTTAATATAGTATTTGGTTTTCCTAAAAAATAAACTGATAATAGACTTGAAGCATTTCTCAAGGGATAAAAATATAAGGAATGCTATTTTATGTTCTTGGAACCCAGAATTTGAATCTTTTATTTACTTGTTAGGGCTAATGAGAAAAATCTTAGAAGAGATTATAGAAAGATTCAAAAAGTCAGTATCATAAATATAAACAAAATATTTTTCAAAAAAATGGGATGGTGAAATTTTTTAGGAATCCCAAATTATTTAGAGTAATGGCCAAGAACAATTTGAAGTTTCACTTACGAAGTATTAGAAACTTAAATTTTGCACCAAAATCTTACTTTACTCATACTCCTAATCATGTCTTGTAACACATTTTCAAATAAAAATTAGAAATAAGTATGAAAACTTGCATTTTTAAAAATAAAAATTGGATGAGTATTTGAAATACAGGAACATAATTTCAGAATGAGCCGACTGGGTGGTGTAGTTAGTTTGGTGCTAGCCTTGTATGCCTAAGTTTGATCGCAGCTCAAGTTGGATTTTCATGATGCAAAAAATAGACAGCCTTCATGTTGTATGATTATGCAGGATGTAAAAGACCCTTTGAGTGCCAGCTTGGTTTGGGTGCTCTCAGAAAAATAAAATTCTTAGTACAGTTTTGCATCATCAGAGCTCATGTGCCTCCCTATGGGTAGGAAACTAGGCATCAAAATTACATGTGGCGATTGGTATACTACCTATATGGTGCTGCATCAAAAAGATACCAGCTCCAGGGGAACGTATCAGGTCTGCAATGGTAAAATACCTATCTGGGTAATTACCCATTGGGAAGGGGGGGGGGTTTCAAATGCCAAATTGTATGAAAAATTTCAAGGAGTTTTAAGATTAATTACAAAAATTAACATTTCTTAAATAGAAATATAGCTTTGTAATGTATTTTTACATGTATACAATTGTGCTTTCTGCTATATATTTTAAACATACCATTTATTTATTTAACATAAATCTTTAATAAAACATTTGTTGCTTTAAACCTTTTAAAATATAAACATGTAAGTCTACCCCAGGGGTAGCCTACCTTTTTGGGAAGAGTGCCACTATCTGATAAAATTATGCATGATACTTCCAATTTTTCCAACAAACAAAAGAATATAAAAAGGTGAAAAAATGCCACTGATAGGCTTAGTAAGGAATTTTTATGCAAATAGCTTATTTTTCATGCAAGTTTAAGTAGTGAAAATTTAAAAATATTATAATAAATAAGTCAAAAGTACAAACTTGGTTTTATTGACAATGAACTTTTTACAGGTTCAAAATCAGGTTAGGTACAAAATAAAAATGAGTAACTTTAAACATTTAATTCTAAGTAATTATTAAAGAGACAGTACTTTCTTAATGTGGTTTCTCAATTAGTATAGTTTTTTTTTTACCAAGTCATCTATATTAGGATTAGTTCTTGAAAATTTTAATAAAATCAGGTTGTTTTAGATGTGTATAAGTTAATTTTATAAGCGAAGTTTTGATGTTTATTATGTTCATAATAGAAAACATTTGTTCACAAACATGTTAATCCAAATTAACAACACTATCTGATAAATCATGCAAATTTGGAAAATTGTGCATGTTGGTACAACTTTCCAAAACTCAATTTAATTTAGATACCTTGCAGTTGAATTAAGTTCCTTATATTTGCTTTTCAGTGTAGTATGGAGCTGTAGGTCAATTCTGATTTGGATTTCAGATGGGTAACAATTAACATCTTGCAGAGAAATTATGAAAAAGTATGTATGAAAAGATCAGCATTTTTTAATACTACCGAAGCTCGGAGCATTATCTTTTTTTCCTCCAAAACCGTTACTAAAAACTTTGAACACAAAAGATTTACGCCCAATTAGGGTACAAAAAGTTCAATCTTCTCCTAGTAATCTTAAATGTAAATTATTTAAATGACCCATAGTTTCAGTAAGAAAAGATAAGCCCCAAAGCCTATCTTCATTCTTGAGTAGCAAACACTCACTGGGCAGTTCTCACCAATTCCTCATATTCTAAAATATCACGAGTGCACTTCCTTTGGAAAGCCAGTGCATGCAACAACGAAGGAATATTTTCTACATTATATTTTTCTATTGTGATTCAATTAAGTACCTCTAAATTTAATTTTGATGGATTTTTTTGTCTGAGACAACCACATTTCAATCACACCGGGAAAAACTGGTATTTTTCTTTTTACATTTTTGATTAAGTCTTTGCATGCCACTGTTACAACTCAGCTGTGCCATGGGTTGGCCAGCCCTGTTCTACCTGAATGTAATACACCAATACATAAATGATAACATTCTGTTACGATAACTACGTTCTTACAAAAATCTGAAATTAACTTGGACAGCCCTTGTTTATTTTAACTGAGATTACAAAAATGTTTGTGATTGAGAATTTTACACATCTATATGTACATCATTTTTAAGCATTCTCCTACAGCTAAGCATAACTAATAATCTAGTTCTGAAATAAGTTGCCAATTCTATCACAGCAACAGAAGCATTTCAGACACATTCTAAATTTGTCAACTTTAGGAAAGAAAAAATCCACACATTTATACCAATCTTTTGTCAAAAAAATTGCTATTTCTGATGATATTCAGGAACAAAAATTCTTTTCAAATACAAAAAGCATTAATAATTCTAGTATCCAATACATCAAAGTTATAGAGAACCAACCAGCATTGATACAATTAAAGAGAAAGTTTCAGTGGCCAAATTTACGAACTGGAATTGCTGGTTTGATTTAGAAGAGTGCACAAGTTTTTAACAAAATTATAAAATATTCCATAAATAATGACTATTTGATGAATGTGCATTGTTGAACCAGATAATTCAAAACCAAAGAAAAGGTTGTAGTTCAAGTTCTGAAAAAGTACCAGATACTATTGAAGAGATGCAAACAACAATTTTAAAAGTGTTGCAAAAGACTAATATTTCTTGTTGCAATATTTTTGAAATGGTTGACTTTTCAATGCCATTCCCCGGGACATCTGCTCTATTGGATACTTTTTCAATTATGGGGAACATTTGTCAGCAAAAAAGAAAAAAGGATAGACTATCAATATCCACTTACATCTTGCTTTTGATTCTTAATGATAACAATACATGAATCCAAACATGCAGTTTATTGATAATTCATTAAATAAACATATGTATTCAGTTTAAAGTTCCGTCAAAATGTCACATAATTTTAGATTTATATTTAATAGCAATTATTTTTTCATAATTTTGTTTTTTTAAAATTATTTTAAGGCTGTCTTTGCCAAACGTACGAAAGCCTGAACTAAACACAAAGCACGTTTTTAGACAACAAAAAAAAATTGTTTCAAATTTCAAGAAAATTTGGAGCATTGTATATATATATATATATATAGTTCATACATCTCTTCACAATATAGTGTTTTTAAAATTTCAAAATAGTCCATTAATACTTATTTTTCATTTTAACATGCAAAGGGAGATTTCATTTAGCACTGCAGTAAAGGAGAAAATTGACAAAACACATTTTATACGAGAACAAATGGGTTAATTCAGATAAAAAAATTCATAGTATGATAAAATATGTTGTTCTCTATAAGATAACGAGGCCAGAATATTATATCAAAGTTGGCAAACTTTTATATCTTGAAAAATATATAAAATCTGATCCCTAGTTTTTAATGTTACGTGAAGACTGGCTTAATATAAAAGTACATATCTAATCAATATCAGCAAACAATACATGAAAGGTTAATATATAAATTAACTTTTAGGTTAAAGGTTAAATATGTATGCTTTTGACAAAATATATTTAAGAAAAGAGTTAATTAGATAATTTTGTAGTAAGTTAAATTATTTTTATGAAAAATTTGAAAGTAAGTCTACAGAGTATATATATAAAAATATTCTGCATTTTACAATTCAAAATCAGTATCAAAAATATATAACACACATTTCTGATAGTCACAGAGCTGAAAATACGGAATCTCTTTGGAGAAAAACTTGTAAAACTGCCAAAATATTTAAATTGATTTAGTTCAATTCTCTTAACTAAACATATATTTATCTTTTTTATTTCAAAATTACAATTTGCGTTTCAACTACTAAAACAATTTAAGTTAAAAAAAAACACACCCCACCTAATGGTATAAGAAATACATTTTCTACATCCAATATCTTTGAATTAAAATTATTACTTTGTGCTAATTCTCACACAATCTTCGTGTCAATTTTCAGCTTTCTCCTTTGTTAATAAATTCCTCTAAATCACAAGATCACACCATGAATGTTAATACTATACTTTATACAGAATTATGCTGTGGGTAGCCTAGTGGTTAAAGCATTGGATTTCAGACCGGAAGGACTGGGTTCGAAGCCCGATGCCACCAAATCCCCACCGAGTACAAACGGAGAACATGCTCGTTAAATCAGTGGGTCAAAATGGAGTCGCCATCTATCGTGTTGTTCCGAGCAAAATCGCACTGTCACCTTCTAGGGGGCTCAAAGCTTAGGCTAACAGGCGTAAAATTCTAGCCCTTAGGCGCAATGAATTTCGTGGACCTTGATCTGATGTTACTGTCGATCAGGTGGCATAAGCAACAACAACATACAGAATTATATACGAAATGACTGTGTGCCAAAACTTACTAATTTTCTGATAAAAAATTGAGAAATGACTTTGTAATAATTGGTCATATATATTTTCATATATGGTCATATTCACTTTCATATATATTTTCCAAGTTTCATTTGCTTTTTGGAAACTATTTTAAAGGATGCCCAGTGGCTGAGTGGTAGCATATTTCACTTCCATGCCACAGGTCTGGGGTTCAAAACCCTAGGCTGGGCAAGGTTGACTCAGCTTTTCATCACTTTAGTGGGACAATAAATGAATACCAGGCTTGCTTGGGAATTAACGTAAAAAATTATGCATAACCCGCACCAGCATATCATGCGTATTTATACTTTCAAGGAACATTTTTTAATTTTTAGGTATATTCACTGTATAACATACACTCCTTTTTTTTTGCAAAGGAAACAGAAATGTACTTGTGCAATGCTCTTATGTTTTGAAGTCATTTATTCGAGATATTATTCCAGGTTTTTGAAAAATTACTTTATTTTAAGATCAACAACCCTTTAGTTTCTCTGGGTATAAATTATACAGCTTAAAACTGAAATTCAGCCCATTGATATTTTATTCAAAATTGGATTGTTTTTTTCATTTAATTGTATTAAAGAATACAAACAATTTTTAGAACTATTTCATATACAAAGCATTAGCTATCGTGCACACAGTTAATTGACCATCTCTAGTCATTAATTTTCTCCACTTTCTCAATGTTTTCGTCACTGACAGAGGTCACCAATCTTCCGCTACAGGGGTTGTCAGAAAAACTTTCTCTGCTTTTCAAAAATGGGTGAACCACTCATACATACATCTCATGGACAATGCTTGATCTTCATAAACATGTACCAGCATCGCATAAGTTTCTTTTGTCTTGCCAAGCTTAAAACAAAATTTTAAATTGATCTTTTGTTTATTTATTTTTCCTGTTCTCAGTTAACCATCCTACTAAATCAGCACTTTGTAAAACAAGTCTTACACGGAACACAAATAAATCCCAACTGAACAACAGTGGGAGCAGATGGTCAACACCTACCACAACGCATGCACAGCATTTTGTTTCGCCACTGTTGCCAGATCAGCCATTCTGACTTCATTCACCAAACTTCATATTGTCAGAGGTTATATGTACAATGAAAACTCATTGGATGAATCTGAAAGCTTGTAGTAGATCAATTTGCATGGTGAACTGGGGATGAAATATAATTTGTATAATACTGAATATTAAAAAAACCCAAAGAAAACACAAAGTGATGAGCCTTAAAAAAAGTTGCAGCCTGTTGAATTTGAATTTAGTGACAATAAAACCCACTAACCAACCAAAATATAATACAAATGTAATAATAACTTAACTCAGTCACGCAACAGCTCATGAGGACCAAGGCCCAACTCAGTATAAATGTAATAATATCTCACCAAATATTAAAGTTGTGCAATACAGTAGATGAAATAAATTTGAGATATATAGAACTACTGTAATACTCTTTTTCAACTGAATAATATAAATGTTACTCTTCAACTGGAATGCTTCTAGTCTATATTACTTTGATCTACAAAAATTACACAAACATAATGAATTTGAGATACTTTGGCTAGGATTATTTCTACTACATATGAATTACAGGTTCAAATACAATTTAACATTCTGGTTTATGCAAAATGGTTTACTTTGATAGTGCTGATATTTGTATGGGTCAGTTGCTTTTAACACCTTAGTCCAAACTTATACAATAGGAGCTTAAAGTTGTACATCTAGTTTCGGTGGAAAATGTGGTACAAATTAATCAGAATGAACCGGAAGGTATGTGACAATCTGTTCAAAAAATTTCCAATAAAATTAATTTCACACATAAAAATAATCTGTACTTAAAAAAAATACCTTACAGTATATTTCTCAGTCAATAGTGATTGGATTGGGCCTATATGGTCTATTATCAATGAGTGACACTTTTCATATGTCAACACAAAGAACATTCTTGCATCATTTTATTTTTCAGCAAATCTGAATAGTTGCACTTATTATGAGTATTATACAAATTATACTTGAAGCAATATAAAGAAAATGAGTAAATGTAAACTTTCTGCTTCCATATCAAACTTCACATTTAATATATATATATATATTTCAAACAAGAACAGCAGATAGGTATTTTTACATTGCAACATTCCTCAGGATCTGGTATCAGTTTTTAGTGTAGCATCATACTGGTATATACTAACTACCCTAATGTAATTTTGATGCTTAGTTTCCTCCCAAGATGGAGGCACCCGAGGTCTCAATGTAAAATTGTTCTAGGAATTTAATTTTGCAGAGAGTACCCAAGCCAAACAGGCACTCAAATGATCTTTTACATGCCACATAATCATACAACATTGAGGATGTCAATTTTCTGCATCATGAAAATCCACCAAATTAGGCTGGGGTCGAACCTGCAAACTTGGACGTACAAGGCCAGCCCATGACCAACTATGGTACACAACTGGCTATTTTTTAAAAAAATATTTTGCTGTTTTTACATGCCATGTCATTCAACCTAACCTTAATTTTCTACAGAGTAACAATAAATTCAACCATCTCCTGCTGTGCATTACTTGCTGCCTCTTTTTTAATCATTTTATCATAACTATTGCTCCAATTGCTCACAAATACCTAGGTGAAATTTTTAAAAAAATGCCTGTAGAATCATTCTATTAAAATATTACTTATCATTGAGCAACATTAGTAGCAATAAATACACCTTCACAATACACATAAAAAAAATCTTTTTAAAGTTTATCATATTTATTAAAAAAATATTTGTTTTTTTTTACACAATCCTATAAACATTTCTTAATTTGAATGTTCTGTTCTTATAATGCAAAACTCGATTTTCAATCAAAATTTGCAAAAAAGCAAGAACTTAACTTTTTTCAAGGTATTATCCTACGCTTTTAAAGAAATAGTGAACTTCTAGAACGACAACCCTTTAAATTCATCAGGTATATAATTTCTTTTAAATAAAGAGTATTCCAATTTATTCAAAAATCTAATTTTTCCATGCTCACCTCTATTTTTTTTTTAAGCTATCTTTTTTTATATCCTTAGAATATTGTGCACCTGAAAATTTCGACCTTATTTTTTGAGTTAAATGGGTGAACTATAAGCGGTATTTTATTTGTATTTAAGACATTTTCCACTTTTATTTCAAAGTAATATTTTTTAAACTCAAGGGGAAAAAAGAATTTTATCAGAATAATTTTCATACAATTCCTAAAATTCCAAAAATAATGAGTATTAAGTTAGAGCATGATCCCTCAATATTCCTTAAAACTTGGACTTTTTGTAAGGATATCCTAATTTATAAAGTGGTCTACAAATATTATTTAGGTCAATTTATAGAATGCTTTTCCACCAATTTCCCCCCCTATAAATCATAGCAATTTATAATCACAATAGTTTCTGTAAATTTTTTTAAGTAACCTCTTGATCTATAAGCTAATTACTAGCTACAGAAATACTATACATTGAAATCAATATAAATCATTATAACAGTTGATACCTTGCTAACTAACTACTAACCAATATTTTTCTTAGACGAGCAGTTGGATGGATTCTCGATTTTGCAATATCAAACAACTTCCAGTAAAAATTACAAAGCAATTTTTGCATCATTATAGTACATTAATCATTAAACTTCCAAGTCCCTATAAATAAAATCTTAAATTACTTTAACATATTAGAATTTTTCTACATGAGAATTTGGAGGATTTAAATTATTTATTGTAAGCAGGTCTTGTTATCTGATACAGTCTAACACATTGTGAATCAATGTCTTCGCATTTGTGTTAATAGATATTAATATACAATGAAATACATTTAATATGAAAACACTTAAGATGAAATAATACAACAGTCCCCACAAACTACTATGTATTTTCATGGATTCTTTTCTCTCTTAACACGAAAAGATTTTCCTTCGGGGAATGAACAAACACCAGAAATTTAGGGGACATGGTACGATTTACACAAAATTTTTAATTTAATGATTTTTATAGTTTTTTTGGTTGTCTTTTATGTGCATGTATGATGTAAAACAGGTTTTGTGCTCAAAACTACTTAAAAAACTATTTAATTTTTTAAGGGAAAAACTTACAAGCTTATGAAGTGATTTTAAAATGCTCCTCCAAAAATTGACATACATATATATGAAGTTTCATTTATAAGTATGTCAAACTATGTATATAATAAAACTTGATATGGGTTTTGCAATAACATGATTGATATTTGTACAATACTTTTTATGAATGCTTATTGAAAATTCCTTAAAAAATGTGTGAATTCTAAATTAATTATTTTTAAAAAATAAGTATTGCTTTGATTGATAATGCATACCAACTTTTATTACATGTACTATTAGCAACAAGTGAAAAATTTTCCAAGTATTAGGCGCAATAGATAAAAAGCCTAAGCATTTTAAATGAAGAAAAACTGGTTATTTTACCTTTCCAAGATAAGTCAGTTTAAAGTTTTGATTTGCCATTGGGATTTGAATAAAAAGGAGCATAAAAGTCCTCACAACTTCGCGTTTTTTGAACTTAAGAACTTTTAAATTGTGTGAATTTGTTGAAAAGTATATAAAAAATAATTTAGGCTAAAAAAAATTAGATTTGATTTTTTGATCGATTTTTGTCAATTGAATCATACTGTGTCCCCTTAAGAAGGATGTGAAATGAAAGAGGTAATGTTGCATTATTTTTCTGTAATATTATACTGTCCTACTACACTATCATTGGAAGATTTTCTTACAGAAGATAATGTGTGTACAGACCCAAATATGACAAAGACATTTGGAGTTTGTTTATGGCTAAAAAAATATCATTGATACAGAATCAGATGGTGAAAATGAAACGAATAATGCAGCTCCTCTTCCCATGTCATTCGAAATGAGGAACATAAAAATTATGCACAGTTATTTAGACACACATTCCAATGGTGAAATGAATAACAAAACTGACAACATCGAACAATTTGACACTAAAAAAGACATTGCAAAGAAAAATATCAGATCGTTTCCCAAAAACTTAATGAATGTTTTGTTTTTCAAAAAACTTGCATTAAATTTCATAGAGTTCTTATTTAATGTTTTTGTTTCATTGATTTTTATTAAATACATGCATGTATACATATCTATGTAAATAAAGTAAACTTAATTTTGTTTATATATGGGTCTTTTGTATTGCTTTTACAATATCCTTTAACTTGAAATTCTTTTAATATGAAAAAATATTCCAGTCTCCTAAGTTTCACGTTAAACAATTTTCACTAAAACTCACATTTTTAAGAAATTTTTTGTAAAAAAATTAAACTTGAGACAAGATTATGTTTTTTTTTTTTTAATGAAACACATCTTTAAAATTATTGGGGCTTACCTCTTTTAAAAGAACTAAACAAATTTCCATTCAAACATTTTTATTTGTTTTGTTTACATAAAAACACTTATATTAATTTTTAAAAATCAGATAATTGAAATAAAAAGAAAAATGAAAATTAATTTGCATCAGAAATATACAGATAATCCCCATATAGTATCGATATGCCTCTAAAAAATACTGTATCATAAAAAGTTATGTTCTATTAAAATAAAAATTTACTTATTAGCCAATAAAAAGCAACAATACAATATATAATACTATCATTTTCTTCGATGAATATAATTTAAAACTGTCAAAACAAATTTTTTAAAATATACAAGTAAGAAAAATATACTTAAAGGAAATTTATGCTGGGGTTACCTGTTTATAAAATAAAAATATCTCACCTTCCAGAAGGATCTTCGGAAGAACTTAAATGTGTTTCTTCTTCTTTTTTCAATCTGCAAAATATAACTTTAATATCAACATCCACTGCATATAATCACTTTACAACTGAAAAATATACAATTTAAATAGTTTAACTTAATAAATAGCATCTAAATTAAATAATGTACATGCAACTGTTATAGTTATATGTACTAAGGGTTGTTATAGGCACAAAATAAATGCTAAAATTCTGATACCAACCTATAAATACCCAAATTTGTTGAATGTAAAAAATAACTATTGCTCTATATTTTACATAACAAATATTAATAAAAAAGTAATAGATAATAATTACAATATAAATTTGCACTATATAATCATGTTCAACATGATCACAGTATTTATCAAACAGGCGAAATTTTATAAATATATAATTTCTCTAATAACATTTTGTTAGGGACAGACTAAGTTGATGCAATTTGCATACATTTCTTCTCAATTGCAACATCTTCCTTCCTATAACTGTAAAGACAAGCTATTTTGTTTAATTTATCCCCTCCCTGCCACCAAAGAAACATTTTGATACAATTTTTATATATAGTTACACAGAATTTTAAAAAATTGACACTCAATTATAAATTGATCTTGTAATCTGTAACAAATGCAGGAGAAATAGATGTAAAAATTGGGAAAAAAAAATGAATAAATACATTTTTGGACATACATATATTACCTGCACACTTAGTCATTTGAATATTTATATTTTGTTCATCACACACACACACACAAGTTTTTATTAATCACTTAAGTCTAAGCACTGATATAAATAATGTATAAAAAGTAAAAACATTTGATTTAAGAATATTTAGTGTAATATGGAATTATCACAAATAATCCCAAGTTTCAAAAAGTTATCCAATAATTTATATTTTCCATAAAATCTTGATAAAATACTTCCCATTTTAGGCAACTGGGAAATTTCCTCAAAATTTAAATAAAAGAAAATTCAAATTAAAGAAATTTTTTTGACATATCAAATAAACTTAAACATGAATTGTTTGGTGAAAATCATACATACATTAAGACGATTATCCAATAATTTCTCCTCACATACAATTTCATTGTTTAAATTAATATTTAGTAAACAATTTAGTTATTTTAAGGCATTGGCTCACACATCAAGATAAAATCTACCCCAGCTGCTTTGTAGTTGAAAAAAAGACATTTTTAAGTGACAATATATTGCTTATTACAATTAAACCCTTCCAAAGGAATCTAAATTTGACAAGGGAAAACTAGCCAGAGACCAAAAAAATCTACTGCTAGAAGAATTTCATATTTTTCAAGATGTTAGATGAAAGAAAAACATGGGTATTTCTTCAGAGTGTAATAAATTAATCAGTAACAGATATGGTTTTAAGAAATTATTGTCCTAATAAACATATGGAATGACTTAAATTAACTCCAGATTGTATTTTTATTTCAAAAAATTGTATTATGCTTTTCATTTGAATTCTCTGATAGCTCTATTATAATTTCATAATTTGGCGACAAATCTGTTGACATGGCAAGATTTTTGAGCCAACCAAGAGGAAATTGTAACCTTACCAAGAGTGATTTATCAAGCATTTTTTGTGCACGTCTTGCCAGAGGCCAAATGAAAGGTTAGTTTGAAAACTACACTGTTATTTTAAATAGCTGAAAGTGAAGCCGTGATTGGCTATAACATGAATATAAATACAACAAAAAGTAATATTAATTTATTAAACATGCAAATTTAAATTATTTAAAATAAAATTAAGCACTAACTATCAAAAATTCGTAATAGTATAATATGAAATGTTGAGTGATTTTCAAAATAACTTCAATGTACATAGCTTTAATATACACTGCTTGACAATTGCTAAGGAACAAGTGATTTATGCAAAATTGCATCTCAGACACACACACAAGCTGACCAATAAAAGCAAATTCAAGCTCAGAGGGCATAGTAGGCCAAACCTTATGATTCATGTGAAAATTCATGCTGTTTAATGTTTGATGAAAATAATGCTGGATGCTATAAAAGTTTCATCTCGGAAATTCTATTCGGTTTTTGCAATAATTAAGAGCAAAATGTCAGCAAGACATCATTTGAGTGACTACGATCGTGCACAAGCAGTTGGAAGCAGGTCAAAGTGTCACTACTGTAGGTGCTACAATGGGTGTATCAATTACTGTCATCTGGTGATTAAAGGAAGTCCATGAAGGTGGGAAATTCGCTGTGAAATCATGTTGAGGATCAAAGTAGGAGGATCGCTATGTAGCCCTCGTGGCAAAAAGGAACAGAAATTTCACTCCTAGCCGTATAGCTGCGAACCTTGCAACTGCTACCGGTATGCATGTTTCACAAGAACCATCTTACAGTTATTAAATCAAGTCGGTTCGTATGCATGGAAGCCTGTTCGTTGCATCCCATTTCAACCACAATATCGTTGAGAGAGATTACGCTGGTGTAAGGAACATGTTAGTTGGGATCACCAAAACTGATCAAGAGTGATGTTCTCCCACAATTATTATTTCAGTGTGACAACATCATGCACAATTGCAGAACACTGCCTCACATCTTCGAGTGAAGAAACGTTGCATTACAACAGTATTGCAGAGAAATTATTCTGGATAATGTTCGTATTTATAATGGTACTGTGTAGGTCCAGATTTTCTGTTAACCTTTTAAACGCCGCACTATGATTAAAAGGTAACATAAACTAAATTTCGATAAAAATCGAATTAAAATTGAAACATAAGATCTATAAAAGAAAAAAAATTTGAAAAAAAAAAGTTTTTTATAGATTTTTAGCATGTTCCAAAAATGAAACATTGGCGGGTACCATTAAGTTTTTTCACATATTTTTTAAAAGTACGATCAATGACATTTAAATTCAAAAATCAGTTATTATATACATTTTTAAGAAGTAGTATCTTAACAAGAGGTGTTATTAAACATTTCCCAACAGGTTTCATCATTCTACCCCCCCCCCCCCCGTTGTAGGGGGGAGGGGCATAATATCCGCCAAACAATTGAAATGGGCCTAAAAAAATCTAAAATTAAAATGGGGGAAAAGAACTAAAAGTTTGCGTGTGAACGAGAGAAATCTATCATTTTTTCCCTGTAGAGATTTTTAAATGTACCCGGATGGGGGGGGGGCAGGTTCCCCGATGGGTGTCCCCTATTTGCGCACATCTGAAGTAAACTTTTAAATATAATTCCAAAATAAAGCAGATTAAGTTGAAAATATAATTTATACACAGAAATTTATACATTTCAAAAAATTTTAATCACTTATTAGAAACAATAAAGGAAAACATCAGTAGGGACAAGGAAATAAACAAATAACCTTCATATCAAAATTTTTAAAGCTATAATATAATAAAGCAAAAAAAAAACTAGAAAAATACAGATTTACCAAAATTTTTTAAAATGAGAAATAAAGACAAAATATATTATTGTTTTTTCTTATATGTGTTTTTTTATGTCCTAAACTATTTTTATTGTCCATGTATAGCTAGGAAAACATTTCTCAAGCAATCTTTTTTCGCACTTGAGGCATTTTTTCGTTGTGCTTTTCTGACATACAGGAGGTATTTTATTATCATCTATGCTTGCAGAAACTTCGATTTTGCAACAAACATCTACTGGTAGAACAGACTGAAAAGTATCTTCATCGATATTATTCCTCGTCAGTAAATCACCCACATTTTTCTAGGAGAAATTGACAAATATTAATAGGTTCTTCTAATTTGATTGTGTATAAAAATATTACAAAGCCTGTTCTACAGTCTGGAATGGTTATGAATGCGTCATCTTATCAGCGTAACCTACGACGTAACAAAATATAAAACCTTATTATGCGACGTTCTTCTCCAAATAAGACACGCTACATCTAACTATCAACAAACGCACGTGGTAGTTACTTTTGCTGCAGCTGAGAAATTCACTTGAGATTGTCCAGAAATGGTTGAAAGGGGGGGGGGGGGAGTTGAGAGAAGGAGCCGAAACGAAAGTCAAGTCATAAATATTTTCTTCCGACCATACTATAAGTATTTTTAGCATTCAGAAACCTTTTCCCACTTTTATGTGAACTGTAAACATAATAACTGCCTTGTGTGAAAAAGTATACCTTTACACGCCAATGTTCCATTTTTGGAACATTGAAATTTCAAAACCGATAGTAAAAAAAATAACGATATTTTTTATGATATCTTGCAGTCTATAGTTAAAATGATCATTTTTAGTTACTTTTACCAAATAATAAAAATATTTTTTAAATTTTGAATTTTATATGAATTTTGCCTGATCAAAAGTAGAAAAAAAGGCATTTTTTAGATTTTTTTCTCAGAGGAACTATTTAATTTAGCAACAATACTTCAATTTCAAAAAATTAATCCATACTTTTTGTCTTCAAAATAATTTTTATGGAACAATATGAATAAAATTGAATTTTTCAGAAAATTTCAAAGTTGATGTTCCAATATTGGAACATTGGCGTGTAAAAGGTTAATGTGACAACAATGCGCAAGTTGAGGTTTCGGACACGCTGCAAAGTGAAAATATTCTCCGCATGCAATGGCCTATTTACTCTCCCATCCTAAACCCTATTGAACATGCCTAGGATGCTCTTGGCAGACATGCTCTACAAAGAACCATTCCTCCCCATACAGCACAAGAAACTGCCTTGTGACAGGGGAGTGGGTCAATATCCCACAAGGACTCCTTGAAAGTTTGGTGAAGAGCATGGAGAACAGATGAAAAATGTGCATTAGTATCTGTAGGCTCTCAACACACATCTTACAAAGGTTCTCATGTCTGCATCATTCTGACCTGAAGATCCAATTTTATGTGGATGTTTGGAAATCATCCAAGGAGCATATTTTTTTATTTTTAAGTTTTTAATTCTTCAATGTGGCGATATCTGTATAATTTTGCACTATAATAAATGCAAATTTTCTATTCTTAATTATTCCGAAAAATTTAACAGTTCCTTAGAAATTGTCAAGCAGTGTAGTTATTTAAATCTACCTAAACCATGCATTTCCTTCATTTTTCATCTGGAAGCCATTCTACCAACATGCAATTTCCTTTAGCGACACTCAAGAGAAAATTTAGACACCAAATTAATCAGGGGCTCAACTACAATTTTATGCATTATTTACTCAAAAAGTTTCAATACAAGGAATACCTAATATGAGTGAAGTACTTGTACATTATGAAAAGTTATGCATAGAAATTTTGTAGATTTGATGACAAACCACACATCTTCTTAAAGTTTTATGCGGAAATTTTTCTGTAAAAAATATGCTCAATATAAAGTTTATTTTCAACAATAAATATTGAACAAATATTTCAATTGCCAACTCAAACCCTTTAATTTCTAAATCAATTAACTCTCTTCAATTTGATTAGTAATTTAAATTAAATTCATAATCTCACATCCCAATTACATATTACACACTAATCATGTATGAAACAAAAACAAAAAAATGGAGGGAATTTGTCCTTTGTATTTGCCTAAAACAGGTAGAAAGGAGCTTAAATGAATGACTAAATTAGCAATTACAGCTGTCATATCAACACTTTGGGAAGAAGGTGCAAATGCGCCTTTATCGCTGGGGCTGGAGGTTTCTTTCACAAGTATCACATGCACATTACAACTTTCTTTGTAAAAAAGGGGATGCATATATTATACAGCAGACTTTATGATAATTTGTTTCTTGTTTAAATACACTTTTTTATACATTTTATGTTAAGTATTTACTAACCATTTAATGACTTTTAGCCTTATACATTTGAAAATTGGATTTTTTAAAAATCATTTTTAAATTGAAAAATTCAAAAACAAGGATCTACATAGAGCCCTGCATTACAGTTCTTACATGGGTAGGCTTTTGAGGCAATGTGAACAAGCAAAAACTAAACTTTTTATTGTGCATGACCAAGGAGATTTATTAACTTTTGATGTATTTGGCATACAAAAGTCTGAAATATCATCATTAGACTTTTTTATGCAATCTGAGTATGTTATGTTGTCACTACTCTCGAGAGTCTGTTGGAACACAACATCCCCCCTTTTTGAGTCTACTCAGATTCAAAAACAGTAGTGACATTAAAAATGTTTAGTCTCTGGATAGTACATCCATATCTCTGCATATTAGGAGGAGCATCTACAGCAGGGGTCGGCAACCTATGGCACGCGTGCCAGGTGTGGCAAAGCAATTTTCAGTGTCACGCCACCACTCTCTCTACAAAATAATAAGATAAAGCTAAATCGCTCTGTCTCTCCTTTTAACGCCTCACACATTTTTTATATAAAAGTTTTATTTTTTACTTTCAGTTCTCTGCCATAAAACGATTCTGTTGAATCAGCTTGCATGCAGTTTGTGTGCTTTATGTAAAAGAAAACATCTTTTGTGTGTTTAAATGTTACTCATTATTAGTATTAAATATTCAACGCAAATCCAAACTATTGCGTAATACTTGTACAATGATGTATCATCCATTACTGCTCAGTGAATAAAAAAAAGAAAGTAGTTCGTCCTTTACCCACCAAAAGCTTCGGCACCAACGAAAGAAGGAACTAATGTCTTAAGTATAAATCAAAATTCTGCTTAACAAACGTTTTGCAGCGGAAATATGATAAATAAAAGTTGTTATTTTCTATCAACATATTTAATTTGGATTGAAAATGAATTTGGTGAAAAAGCTGCTCATGGGATAATTAGGTACGAGGAGGGAATCTAATTTCATATCAAATGCCCTTTTAAATATATATGAAGAGCAACTTCAATTTTTTGAGTGATGTATGTGTGCTTAAGAAATCATACAATTATTTTATTCTTTTGGTGTGAATCAAGAGTTAATAAAATTAAATATATATATTAGATCACTATTTTTTTTTCATATTCTTCTAATGTTCTTGGTTACACGTGCCAATATACGAACATTGAATACCATTACAGTCGAAAGTTGAATATAGTTTGATGCATGTTGTGATTTTTAGGTTACTTATAACTTTGTCACGTCGTTAGTTTTATTGTGAAAACTTGTATTGTTTTGCATAATTATTGCAACAATTCATAGTTAGATATTAAATCAAATGGAGAGTAAAACAAGAAAGCTTGGTGTTCACGGTTCTTGGATGAACAAATTTGGATTTGTTCAACAAAAATATCGCTCTGAATGTATGCCATGTCGCGATAGTGTTGTATGTCGTATGTCAAGTGTACAAAGACATTTTCAAACGAAACAGCAGGTCACATTTACGAATTCTAATGAGAAATGTTAAGTTTTAGAAAGAGCTGTTTCTGGATATAAAAAGGAAATTACATTTCTATGTCGAACAATTCCCGTTGGGTTGCACCTATCTATGTGAACAATTTTTTCCTCATGAAATACAAGTATATTTTGAGTCCAATGAAATTGATTAACAGCTGAACATTCATAATTCTATATCAAATTGAAAGCCACAGTTTATACCCCAGATATTGCGACATTAAGTAGGGCTCAGCAAGGTCAAGGTTCACATTGAAATTTAAATTTTTTTTATTAACTATGTTGCACGAACACTTATATTTTATGTTTATTTCTAATTTTTATAAATATTTTTAAAAATGTATTATACATGCCCAATTTTATATTTTCTTTATATTGAATAATAGTCATATATTTTATGTTTACTCCTTGTTTTAATAAAAATTCTTAAAAGATACATATTTATGTGTACAGTTTTAAATTTTTATTTATATCGAAGGAATAGTAAGATTTTATGTTGTATATTTTTGTCAATAAATATTTTTAAATGATGCATAATTAACGTCTAAATCCGTATTTTTGAACTCTATTCCCAACTCTGCACGTATTGCTGTGGGAATCGAATTGTTTCAAATATTTCCTATTGCATGGCACGCTGAATCATGTTGGTAGGTTGGTTTGGCATGGCACATCTAAAAGGTTGCCGACCCCTGATCTACAGGTATCATTGCACTCTCGGAGACATCAATGTGAACAGAAGGAATTTTAGGATGTTCCATCAGCATCTAATGGAACATCATTAGATTCTGCCATTTCAGCAGATTGAATTTCCAAAGGAAAAACTCTCTGGATAGGATGGATGATCTCGGAATTGCTGCATCTCAGCTTCAGGATGCGTACTTTTCCATCCCTTCTAGGAATCAGCTCAATAACTTTGCCTAAGGGCCAGTAAAGTCTCTTGTTTGGATTTTTGATGAGAACTATCTCACCAACTTTAAAGGCTCGAGACATCTTATGAGCCTTTTGCACTAATAACCCTAGATATTCTTTACAAAACCTTCCTCTCAGATCTTTCAAAGTTTCACTCAAAATTTGACCCTTCTCTGAAATTTCGTAAAATCACAGAGACCTAAATGTCACATCCAGGAATGAACTGCCCATCACACACATGAACATTGCAGGTGTCAAAGGTACTAGGTCGTCAATTGTCAGACACATAAGACAAAATTAATGTCATAGTGGTAAAAGCATGGGATGCTTTGTACTCCATTTTTACACTAACTCAGCATTTGGAAATAGAACTAGTAAGAAATTATAACAATTGATATCGAGCATCCCATGCTTTTACCCCAATGACATTAATTTTTTCATTCTTATATTAAGAATGTTTTGACTTTTTAGTTTGATTGACTATAAAAGTGTGTTTTAAAACTATAATTTATTAATAATAAGATGTATCATACTCTAATCCCTGTACCCTCCTTTTTTTAACTTTAGGATCATTATTAGCAACAATTAGTTAGCTGTAATTGGTACATAATTCTCGCAATCCTACTAACTATATACAAGAATGATAACTGAACCATTTGCATCTTCTCCACATTTGACTGTTGTTAGATAACTATGTTAGGAGGTAACTAACTGCAAGGTTTAACTAGTTTCGCCACTCCCCATTTTTTGGAAACAAGGGGGCAAAAAGAAATTATTGAATTGTGCGAGCAAAAAGGTTTGGTTGCTAGTGTATAAATGCCTGAAATATTGGAATATGCATTTGCGAGAAAAGAATGCAGTTGATAGGTACGAATGGAGAGACTGTACAAAAGAAGGAGCGAGTCTGCATGATGTGTCTAAGAGCATAAGGAAAGTGGATCAGCAAGTCATTTAAGTGTGTGAAATTTTGATGTCATATTGGCTTGGAAGGGATACGAATAAATTTATAATGAAAGAGTTGTAACTTACAGTGCCTGATTTATATATGACTATCATGAGGTTTGCCTAATTTATTCTCCTTAGAATATTCTTAATACCTTAGTAAAATTTTACAAGGATTCATTTTGGAAGTCTTAAAAATTTCAAACATCTTCTCTTTTAGAATATTTTAAACTTAAGTTTTTTTTTTAAAAAACCAAAGCTAAATTGTTTATGGGATTGCTCCATAAGTTTTAATTTTCAGTTACATCCTTCCAGGCAGGCTTTATTCTCTTCAGAATGACATTGATTTCCTATTTTTAGAAGGTCAATTTTACATGAATTTGTTTTTGAAAATTTCCCTCATTTTTACTCTTTTAAGAAAAAGATAATGACTTTATATTGAATGTTAACATGGTTTTGTTGTTATGCCAATAGATGGCACCTGTATCTCTCATTTGTATTTATAGTTTTTCTTATGCAATATTCTAGCTCTAGCCACCATGTGTGCGGGTTGTAATTTAAGTCTGTGATAGTTCTCGTATTCCATAAATAATAAAAACTTGTTATGGGTACCAGCACAAGCTTTAACCGCGCTTGAAGTATCAAAGATTATGAGTTTTTTACGATAAAAAAAACTTTATTTTTTGGAAGCAACAAGTCATGGCAAAGTTTTGCAGATCGGCAGTTAGATGGGAAGATAGCATGATCGAAACACCATTTTGAAGAGATTGAGGAAGAAACAGAAGATGATTGTTGTTGTTTAGCCTAGAAATATTAATATAAATTATTTATGAAACCTGCAAATCAAAATTTCTAGAAAGGAAATAAATATGGATTTCAGTCGTCATATTAAGCCTTTGACCAGAGAAACAGATTGGCCAATACAGAATACTGACTCTTATATGGCCCTTTTTGGGACTAAAATGGTAAACTAGAGCCTACAATAGGTATCTGGTATACCCCACAAAGTGTAACTAAATTTAAAATAAAAAGATTTAATAAATTTGCATGTTTTTAGTAATCGTAATAAAATTTTTCAGAAATGACAGCCACTTTAGAGGGTCGAGCGAGCCCATGGCTGAGTTGTCTTATCACATTCAAAAATACTAAAAAAGAATACTATTAAACACACAAAACAAAGAAAAAATTGAACATAAAAAGTAGCAAAATACATGTGCCCTTAAGGTGAAAATCAATTTAAGTTGAGAATACAATAATAATTTTGAAGGGCGACTTTTAGTGTTGCCACCATTAAAAAAACTTATGTATATTATCACTGCAAAAAAAAAAGCAAACAAAACAACGGAGTTAAGCAGCAACAGCTTCTCAGTACATAAAGAATAAATAAATGCAGATACAAAGCATTCCTAATTCCTGTTGTTACATTACAAATTCTTACATTTTTTTACATGTTCCGTGTGGTAGCCCAAACTCCACACATAGCGTGTTTTTATTGTTCGTATCAGCAATCAAATTTTGTTTTACACAAACGAAAAAACCCGTAGAAACAAAAACAAATTAAAATAAAAATCTCACTTTATTGCTTCAAAAATATATAACATGCAAAATTGCAAGCGTATAATTAACTACTTTTATTTAAGTAACATTAAATTAAAAAGTATAAGTGCTATAAATTTTGGCAACCCACAGGCTCAGGTGCTCTTGTGTGGTGAACAATTTGCCACCCCCACGCAGCGGCCCTGTCTGTACCCACATTATTTCCCAATTTTAAATTTTGATAACACAGCATTTTGTCATACAGAACATGGTTGGATTCTAGCATGGCTCCATTATTTCACCAAATAAACTTGATGCAAATTTTTTCAGCAATAAAGTTTACAATATGGCAAACCAGCAGAATATAGGGCAATAGTAAATCTACTAGGTCCAGATTTTTTTTAGATTTCAGGATTCAGACATTGGTTATTCTTTTCAATGGTCATCTTCAACAGTTGTGAAAGATTTTTCTAGAAAGCTGAAAGTGAAGAAATGAGTGAATTTTTTTTTGAATGAGACAACAGTGAAAGAAATACATGTTGAAAAGAAAGGAAGATCTGCAAATTCAATTTGGATGATGTTTTTTCTCACTAAAGTATTTTAGAAGCAACGGTTCTGTTTTCTTCATGAAGCCATTATGGAAACCACGCGATTTTCTTTTTTCGCTCGACGAATGGATATTTTTTCTTTTGAATGAAAGAGGAAAGAAAGAAATGATAGCTTTGTAATGAGTGAAAGACTGAAAATATTTAGGTACTAACATATTATTGCAACAATCGCCAGCATTCAAGATAACTCGCCAAGTTGGCAACCACAATTTCACATGTGTTGAATTGGCAATCATGTGCTTCGTTTCATATAATGTCGCCAACTGGTTGCGATAATACACAAGCATCAGTATTTCTATATGGATATCTGAAATATGGAGTGAGAGAATATTTACGTCACAACGTTCAGCTACACGAGGGCTTTGTCTGAAATATGGAAAGAATTTGTGTTTGTTTGAGAGAAATGGAGATGGTTATTTCAACAGCCTAAAGCATGCATATCGGATGTTTGTTCCCATTGTTGCATTTTGGACATGAAGTTTTTTCCCGTTTTTCTTACGGTGAAATTGTTGAATCGGCCACTGGTCCGCCAAATTTTGAAAAATTGCCAACTTAGCGCGTTTTTACGCCGCGATCCGACTTTGCCCTCACTGATACAAAATCACAAGGGTTACCAGATTTGGCACATTTATCAATTTGGCGAAAAAAACACTTGGCGGGATAAGTGGCCGATTCAACAATTCAACCTTTCCTTACAGAAGCCATTTTAGAAAACACTTTCTTCATAAAAACAGGATGAGTGGATATTCTAAATAAAAGAGGTAAGAAAGTAATGATTGTTTTTTGTATAAATGAAGGATTGATAGAATCTTGGTATGGATGATCAAAATTTAGAAAGAATTTGCATTTGATTTGATGTTTTCATTGTTGTACATTTACAAACCACATTTTTACGTCTCTTGAAGCCACTTTCAAAACCTAGTCCCCCCCCCTCTTATTTTCATTTGACACCATTTTAAAAAACACATTTTCCTTGGCGCCATTTGGCGTAAAACTTTTGTCGCCAAATATACTAGGAGGCTCAGCTAGGATATTACCACATTTTGTCATACAGATCATAAACATTAAATAAAACCAAATCATACTATTTAAATATAGACAACCTCACATGAGGTTAGTGGAAGGGGAAGAGGCAGAATGCCCCTGACCACTCCCAGGGTGTTCTCCCTCAAAATTGGGGAGGAACGGAGCCAAATTGTACTAACACCTGCATGGTGCTCAAAGCTACGGCTAACGACAGGCGTACAATAAGCCCGATGCCATGATGAATTTCATGGGCTTCGACCTGACTACGTCAGACAGGTGGCAGGGTGGATCCTAGCAGGGCACACTACTTGGCGACAAATTTTTTGGCACAAAGTTTACAATATGGTAACCCTGCCAAGTTTAGGGAATAATAACCCTATTTGGACTGGATTTTTTGGACAGCAGTCATTTTTTTTCTGATGGTCAACTTTGAAGCAGTGTAAAATTTTTGTAGAAAGCTGAAATTGAAGGAATGAGTGGATTTTTTTTTAAAAATGAAACAACTGCTGAAAGAATATTTGTTAGAGAGAAAGGAAGATGTTTGATAAATTCAATTTGGACGTTTTTTCTCACTATTGCATCTCAGAAGCAACGGTTTTTCTGTTTTCTTCTTGACACCATTATGGATACCACATTTTCTTTTTTGAAGCTCAACAAATGGATATTTTTGCTTTTGAATGAAAGATGTAAGAAAGAAATGCTTGCTTTGATAATGAGTGAACGATTGAAAATATTTCGGTAGGTATGGATGTCCGAAATATGAAAATAATTTGTTTTTTGAGAGAAATGGAGATCGTTAGTTCATCAGCCTAAGGCATTCATATTGGATTTCTTTTTCCTCTGTAGCGTTTTAGAAGCGATGCCTTTTGAGTTTTTCTTGTTGAAGCTGTTTTAGAAACCATGTTTTTTTTCCGTAGAAACACAACACATGGATTTTTTTTCTGAATAAAAGGTAAGAAAGTAATGATTGTTTTTTGTGTGAATGAAGGATTGATAGAGACTTGTAATGGATGCTTGAAATTTGCATTTAATTTCTTATTTTTGATTATGTTTCCTTTGTTGACAGTTTTGGAAACCACATTTTTTCCGATGTTTTTCGTCTCTTGACGCCATTTTGAAAACCACGTTTCCCCCTCTCGTTTACGCCTCCGATGTCATTTTGAAAAACCCGTTTTTTTACTTGGCGCCATTTGGCGAAAACCTTTTGTTGCCAAATACAGCAAAGTGCTGTGCTAGGATTTTACCCAGGTGGCATTACAAACAACAACAACAAATCATACTATTTAAATATAGGGTTCCTTTCCATTCTGCCGGCACAAATCTAGCCAAGTTGACTTTATTGGTGAAAACACTCAGTATACACAAATTTTTTTTTTTTTTTATAAATAGTTGTTGAAGTAAAAAAATTCTTAGAACAAGCATTTTAATACCATTTAAAATTTTTTTAAATGTTTAAATTACTTGCTATGGAAATGTGGTAAAAGGTTACTTGTGGGAATATTACAATTAACATCTGTTTTATCATTTCAGGCCTCTATTGCCTGTGACAGTGAAATGGGAAAAGTATCCAATTTGTTTTTAAAAAAAAAACATGGAAGGTCGTGTTTAAAATTATTAAGTTAATACATAATTTTTTAGTTAATACATTTTCCAACTACTTTTACAATCAATCATGTTTTAACTACCTTAAACCCAAGATGATCCAGCAAAGGTATGATTGCATTGTAAAAATATTTGCTTTCCCAGTTAATGAATTAGTCATATAAAGAGAAATAATCAATCAATAATAAGTGATCAATAAGTGATTTTAAAATTAAGAAAATAAAAAAAAACCAATCATTTAATGCTGCATTGTTTGCAAGTTATATCCTAATTTTGAAGATTCCATTCCTTTATTCTAATTGAATTTAGCTCAAACTCTTCACAATGAAACAGGAGACAGAATAAAATGTACAAAATAATAAAGACATTATCAAAGATACATGTTATACATAAATATTACATTGTAATGTAATTTCGATATATAATACAAGTTGACATTACATATATGTAGTTGGTAGAAATATGAAGATTCATAACCTGGGACTTTACTAATAATCATTACGCAGAAATTGTAATACATGAATGACATTGAAGTTTAAATTTGTATTCTTATGTTTAAAAGTAGAAATTATTTGCGCCAAGTCAAACTTAATAGACATTTTATGTTTGAGATTAAAGACCTGAACGTAACTAAAATTTACCAGAAAGTCTCATGAAACAAACGGCGCTTATTCTCCGAAAATTGTCATTAACTTAAAAATAAACTTCCTTAGCTCCAATCATTCAAGATGCAAAGAGCTCTTTCATTGCAGAACTAATTCAATAGGCATCAACTGCGAATCACAGCGTTGCTACTGAAGGTGTGGCGCGCCATTTTGAAAAAGTAATTTTAACTGAATAATAATATAAAGCTATAACAAGTATTTTACTTTGACAAACATCTAAGATTCAGACTCTTAGTACTGCTGATATGCTATCCTCACTCCACACCATGTAAACAAGTCAAATGATAAACAAAAAAAATTCACTTACCAGATATAAACACAACACACAGTTTCCTCAGCAGCACTACATCAAATTAACGTCCTACTCCCATGAATAACAACGGAGCAATTGGACGAAATGCAACTTGGAGCTGCTCTTCCCTTGAAAATAATCCATACAAATTGTAGCGGTCACAGCTAAATAAATTTCAAAAGTCACTTTAAAATTATTTAATTAGTTAAGATAGGTTAAATTAAATTGATTTCACATAAAAGTAAAAATTCTAAATATAACAGAAAACCTAGGAGTAAATAAATAACATGTGATAAAACAGAAAGAGGATATTTCTCTTAGTAACTTTTGAAGGAACTCTGGACCATTTTATAAACTTGATAGGTTAATTTCACCTAGTGTAATATCATCTTTACTTCAAAATCTGAATTTTAAAAAGGAAAAATATAAATAAATCAAGGAAACTGATGTTTCATAGATAGGAAACATTAAAAACAGTATTATACCCAGAGGCTTTCTGTTTTTCCAAACTATTTCAGTAAATTATTAGAAAAAAAAGGTAATAAATTAAAATAATCTTCAACAGAAATACCTAAATACCTTTAATCTTAATACGGGCTAAACACCACCAGAGGAGTTCAGGCTTCAAAAATTTTAACTTAAAAGATAATATTATTTCTTAAGAAAATTATCGCTTGAAAGGCTCATTCACACCAAGGCATTTACGCGTCGCGAACAAAGCAGAAATAAGAGATATTTTCGTTGATCGATTCACACCATAGCTTTTTCGTACGCGTGGTGGATTTCTGCTCATTAGGTGATGCTGAAGATAGTAGTTGTGAATCACACTAAGTAGTTAATTCTGACTTGTTAAGTATGGATCGAAAGAGAAAAGTTTTTCTTGCAATTTTGTTACCATTAAAAAGGGAGGAAAATAAAGAGTAGTGGGTTCGACGTATTTTTTTAAAAAAGTGATTAAGGTCAACATCTATGCTAAAAGATGAGATGCCTGTCTCAGACACAGAAAGCTATTTTAATATTTTTCCAATGTCGCCGCAGCTTTTCGATAATTTACTGTCAATAGTTGGGCCAATTATTTCTAAAAGCGATATTATAGAGATAGTATTCAACTAAAGGATAGATTAACTTTAGCTCTGAGGTTTATACAAATTTCTTCTACTGTGAATAAATTAGTTCTGAAACTTTTGGTGCTCTTACAAATGTTTATTTATAATATTTAAATAAGAATGTTTAAAGCAACTTCTCTTACTTGCTGTATTGGTGAAACATTGAATTTTTGTCATGTAACAGAGATTTTTTTAAAAAAAACATTATTTTGTGATAGGAATCAACAGGCTCGCTTTTCCGCTTAGTCGCGCTAGGCACATGCCTAGGGTGCAAAAGATTTGGGGGCGCAAAAAATTGGAGGGTGAAAAAGAGAGAAAAATGAAAATTACAGAGAACGTACAACTCCCGAGAATTTATTAAAAAGCCAATTATTCTCTTTAATTTGTATAACTAAATTATGAAATCTTCGTATCGTATCGTTCAAATTATTATTTAAATCGCTTGGTTTTTCTTCCCAAAATCATATTTTGTTTCAAGTATACTGTTATTAAATTGATCTCAAAACTCGAAATAAAATCTTTATCGCAGCGTTTCTCAAACTATAGGGCGTGCCCCCCAAGGCGTGATAACCCTCTTTTGGGGTAGTGCGAGCATATCGCGAAAATTCGAAAATAATAGATTTAAAATAATTATGAATTTGATAAAATAATTCACAATTTAAATTAATTACAAAGTAAAATACATTCTTATATAATAAAAAATGAAATATAAATTGCCACTGATATAATACACACTACATATAAATGCATTAGTGCTGCACAAAGTATTTGATAATTAATTTATCATATTTAAAATACATATAATACATATTTAAAAGCAAGTTTAGTAATTATTAGTGACTTAAGCCTTAAAAGTAGATTTTTCTAATTCTGAGCATTGTTATGAAGGCTTCAAAATTAAGAGCAAACTTTCAACAAAATTATTTTTTTTGCGAGCTACCGAGTGGAGAGAGACTGGCTCCTCTATTCAAAATCAAAAGGCCAGGTACTTTGTTTCTACTGCCGAAATCTTAAGGTATCCGACTACCCTAAAATTCTGAATTTCTTTATGTTTTTATTTTATATATGCCATCTTATTAGCTTTATAAAAATATCAATTTATTACTTTCCGTTCACTAGAACAAAAACTACAAGTGTTTTAGTAAAAGCAGATGCCATTAATTTAAGCAATATGTAATACTTTAAAACGCGTTTTACTCGAAATGTGTGTGTTTTTTTAAAATTCTCAAGGACAGCGATTGCTCAAATAGTTTTGAAAATAATTAACGGAAGTTTTTTTGTATGTTCTGCAGAATAGTAGAAGTATTTTAACTTTCAGATTTATCAATTACTGTTTTATTATAAAATTTACAGTCACTTATGTGAATATAATCACTGTTATTTTAAGAAATTTCATATTATAACTAAGACAAAGTGCTCATGGTTTTGTAAAAATTAAAAGATTTCTCATCCTAAAGGTAATTTAAAAATGATAACATAGCAACACATCAGAATTGAAAATTTGTTCATAAACTTTTGGTACAGAATGGGCCATGTTTATGTTATATTTTGTAAATTTTTACACATTCCCCCCCCCTCCTTTTATTAATAATTATTTCCTTTTCTATTCTTAATTTTAGCACATTTTTCTTAAAATGTCCTAAACAAACCTAAAAACACTAAAAAATTCCCCATATCTCCATTATTTCCAAAAACAAAAAAAGTTGTCGCAAGTAGTCGGATACCTTAAAAGAGATCAAACTCACTGGTTACTTTTCCCTCATTATTAACTCTACATCCGATGCTTCACATACCGGCTGTAGCACTTCGATACGTCTCTGTCAGAAAATCCTGTGCCAATGAAACGCTTTGTACGAGTGTTATCAGGCGTCTCTCTTAAGGCTCAAGGTATGAAAGAGGCAGCCCCCAACTTGCTTGAAGAAATTAAACTAGATTTGGAAACTGTCGTGGCCAAAGTTACGACAATGCTTTAAACATATCAAGAGTGAACTCAGGTCTTTAGTTGAGAATACGAGAAAAAAATGTCTTAGCTGAGTTAGTAGCATGTGCAGTTCATTCCTTAAACTTAGCTGGTTGTTTTTCTGCGGAAAAAACATGCACTGAAGTTATTGTATTATTTTCTTAGTTTTTTTCGTCATCTACTCATAGATGGAACGTATTAAGAGATTATGTGCGAAGAAGCAATGAACACAAAAGTTGAAAACTAAACATAGATTTCTTAAGTTGAAATCGTTGAATGAAACTAGATGGTCTGCTAGGGCAGATATTCTCAGAGCTCAAGTTGCAAGTCGTAACGAAATCAAGAACGCCCTTGAAGATTTAATTTAAGATAATACTCAGGCCCCTGACACGAGAGTTACAGCTGAATGATTCAGCAAAACACTAGAAAGTTTGCAGACTACTTTATTAACGGTGATAAGGAACGAAATATTACAAAGGGTAGACAAAATTAGTGAGATACTGCAAAGGAAAGAGCTTGATCTCCTTTGCGCTACTAAGTAGTTACAGACGTTATTTTTGTTTTATCTGAAAAAAGGATTTAACTTTGATGATTACGAGGCAAGAGCATTGCAACTAGCTAATGTGCCTGAGCGCAACTATGAAAAAAATCAGAAAAATGAAAAAAATTTTCAGATGAGAAAAGACAC
Source organism: Trichonephila clavata (assembly GCA_019973975.1). Taxonomy (NCBI): domain Eukaryota; kingdom Metazoa; phylum Arthropoda; class Arachnida; order Araneae; family Nephilidae; genus Trichonephila; species Trichonephila clavata. Next base: position 54,792 of record BMAO01012129.1, on the reverse strand, counting down.
GTAAATTTTGAGAGGATATTTCCAAGAAAGAGATTTTGAGCTGGAGTTTTACCAGTTTTTGACAATCTTGTAGCACCATTAAACAAAAGAAGGGATTGCTGTAAAGTTCTTAACACAAAATTCGAGATATTCAGAAATCTTCATGAAAAGGAGCAAGACAAAGTCCCAAAACAGGTGAAATACTTGTCTCAAAGCTACTCCAAAGATATCGATGAAAAACAATTTATGCAAGAGTAACAACATTTCAAAATATATATGAAGGTGGAAAAAATAACAAGAGGAATCCTACATCAGAAAAAACAAAATCGAAAGTACTTTCCAAAATTTAGAAGTCGCAATGAGGATTTACTTGACTCTTCCCTATGACAAACTATACAGCAGAGAGAAGTTTTTCTGCTTTTAAGAGTATTAAGACGAACATAAAAACTACTGTAGAAAATGAAAAGTTTAATAATTTAATGTTGCTATGCACTCAGAATGATATTATAATGGGAATTGATTATAATGATATCATTAATGCTTTTAAATGATGAAAGCTCGAAGAAAACCTTTGTTACACTAGTACAATGACTGTGACTCAACTGCCAAGATGTCGAAAGGTAAAAGATAGTAAGATAATTAACAAGTTGAATGATAAACAACCAAAAAGTAGATAATTAATAAGTTCATACAATAATGTATACTCTGTACTGTAATTTCATATGATTTTATTAATTTACAGTACTTATTTTCAAAAGGATGAGGGGGGGGGGGGAGACCGTCATGCCAAAAGGTAAGAAATGAACATAAGTGACTAAACCATGTCACTCTCTTTTCTTACGGTTGTCGGTTCCCAGTTCGGGACACGGTGGGTCCATAGGCGGTAGATAATGGAAGGACTCTCTATTAAGAAGTCAAAGAAAGGGATAAGAGTTAAGGGAAAATCCCTCCCAAACCAAAACTGGCAAGGGAAGGGGGGAAGGGGGTTCTCTGGAATTAGTGGAAAGGGGCGCAACAATTTGAAGTGCCTAGAGCGCCAGGGAGGTAAAAAAGGGCCCTGGGAATCAAATTAAAAACACAAATTAAGTTAATTTTTCTTGTTGTTGTTACTAATATGCTACCTGTCTAACGTAGTCAGATCGAGGCCCACGAAATTCATCATGGCATCGGGCTATATTATACGCCTGTCGTTAGCCGTAGCTTTGAGCACCATGTAGGTGACAGTACGATTTGGTTCGGTTCCACACCAATTTTGAGGAAGAGCACCCTGGGAGTGGTCAGGGGCCTCCCACCTCTCTTCTCCTTCTACCAACCTCACGAGAGGACATGCGGCTGGACGGCTATTTAGAGAGAGTACCCCCTGCCGCGAAGGCACTATACATTTACAAACATCCATGCCTTCTCCGGGATTCGAACCCTGGCCCTACGGCACAGCAGTCAGCGTCGCTAACCACTATACCAGATGGGCATCATAATTACACAGCTAATGATGCATGTTTCTATTAAATATGAATACCCATAATTATAGATCTTCCATCCCCTAAATTTTTGATAAAAATAATGCACTAGAGGGAAATAATTACAAATATTTTAGATAAACTTCACTAAACTATAATTATTGAACAAAAGCAGGTACATATTAATATTAAACATTTTTTTTTCAAATAAAGGGTGTCTAAAGTTTTAAGAAATAGGAGGTACATATTTTATACCACCACTCTTCAAGCAGCATGATAGTTCTGAAAACTTTATTTTTTCTTCCCTACGAACAATGGAACTTTGCAGATACAACTCATCCATTCTGTACGAACTTGGGAAAATAAATAAATACTCTTCCTCTTCTACTGTTATTCTTCCTGAAAATTAAAACATTTTCAGTTTTTCCTAATCTAGTCTTGTAAGCTTAATTTTAGTTTTGTCCTAATTTACCTAATGTGTGTTTTAATTTTAAATATTTTTTCTATACATTACTTTATTTTACCTAGTTTTTATTTAGATAACATAAAAAATAAGTATTTTAGTTGTATTTATTTTCTCCTGAACACGAGCTATAGCTCATTCAAGCAGGCCATTTGTGTAATTTTGTATGTACTATTATTTAATAAATATTATTATTTTTAAAAAAACGTAACAAACAACAACGATAAACACAATATCTGGCACAATAAACATGTCCATTATTGCGAAAAAATAAGTGAAATGCATTTTGTATTTCTAAAGAAGATGGCCTTCAACAGTGTGGTGGTACATTTTTTGGGCTCTCGTATTTTCATACTAGCAATGCATATGTAAGGTACTAATTATTGTAATACTGACTTATTTAGTAACATAATATATGTACTTACTTGATTTGTATCAAATATCACAAGAATCATTTTCATTTATACATAAAAATACACAACACAGTCACTTCCAAAAATACCACTCAACAGACACACATCTGATCAAAGAATGAACTAATGCATAAACCATTACACGCTATTAGCTTCTGACATCTGTTGGAAACTTGAGTAACTGCTAGGATTTGGTCTCTGTGGTAGTTCAGAGAATGTACCCCCTAGCATCAATTTCTAAGGCATTGAAACCAGTGGTACCTTTTATGTACCACCACACAATAAACAAATAAGAACTAGTGGTACAACACATGTACCACCAAGGATGAAAGAGTTAATAAACACAACACAATGTGAGCAGCGTTTATCATTCTTTTTTGTTGGTCGCGCACATTTGAATGCAAAAAAATGTGGCAGATGTATGTTACAAAAAAATGTTTCTCAAAATATTTTATTCAATATCTGGCTATCATTGCTTACTGAATGAAATATTTTTTATTAGTTCACAGCAATGCAATCTCATCAAATTGTAATGATTGGATTATTTCACAAATCTTTTGATTTTAAGAAAGCCAATTTCAATCTATGTCGATTACAACTGGGCAAAAAAAATCAAATAATATAGCAGGAAAACTAAATAAATAAGTAATTTTTAGTAAATGTTGATGCAATTACATATACTATTTTCAAAGTTTCAAAACTCACGCACTTTTAATTATTCGTCGAAAATTCTTGTAGCACATCTGATAGTCTCTCTTGGCACATAGGGTTAAGCAACTCTGATCTAGATACATGCTCAAAAATTATGATCATAAAAACTATTAAGTTTTTTGATTATAAAAACTTTTTTTTTTATTTTCAATGGCGGATTACAAGACAACTGCCAACAAAATGAGAAGCAGAGAATATTGACAAAAAACAAACAAAGGACAACACAAAAAATAACGAAAGAAAAAATAAGAAAAGAAACGCAAGAACGCACATTATAGTCTATAAATCACACATTTTGTGTCTGGCCTCCCAATATCTGCTCCACATGGATCCAGAGCTGAGTGCATGGCAGCGTGCCAAATGAATGGCGTCAATTTCTTCATTGGAGTCGCACAGTTTACAAAGTGGACTCTGGGCCCTGCCTATCATGTTTAGATGCTTGGATAGGCAGTCGTGGCCAGTGGCGATTCGAAAATCGGCCACAGCTCTATCTCGTGGCCCTTTTGGAATATGAAGGAGTTTGCTAAACCACACCGTTTGTTTATTCTTTTGGTTGAATTTAGACCAGAAGTGCTCTCTGTAGTATTTCTTTATAATTCTTTTGGCGCTATAAAAAGGAACTGTATTGTTAGAGGTTTGTAAGATTTTTGTCCCCTTCTTCGCCAAGCAATCGGCATTTTCATTCCCATCAGTGCCATAGGGCGCCGGAATCCATTGCATGGCAATGTCTACATGGCATTGAAGTAAATCGCCAATTAACAGTTGACATTTGAGAATATCCTTTGACAAAGGTGCCTCGATGGAAGATATTGCTTGGAGGACCACCCTTGAATCACACAAAATAACTACTTTTGAAACACGATCTGTGTGGCAAAGAAGTTGAGATAGAGCAATACGTATAGCTGAAATTTCGGCAACAAAAGCAGTGCTGTGAATTCCTATTGGTGTATAGAAGGAGAATAGGTTGCAGCAAACTCCAGCACCTGCATTACTGTAATCTATCAACTTGGAACCATCTGTGTAAACGTATAGCCATTCATCTTCAGGGTATAGGGAATCCAAAATCTCCAAAGAAAGGATCCTTAGGATTTGACTATCTGTTTCTTTCCTTTGGATCTTATAGAGAAGCTCTGTTGAAAGTGCAAAGTCATACCTTTCAGTCGGGCAGGGAGATTTTATTAGATCTTCTGGTTCGAAATGAAAACTATGAAGCTGTTTAAGAGCCATGACTTTCTGAAGGAAGCCTTTCTGTGATTTGAGATTTCTGTTGGTATAGGATAAAGAATCCTTCCAAAGGGATCATTCTGAAATTCTAGTAATTTTCTCCCAAATAATAAAGCCCGTTCTTCTATAATAGATTTAATAGTCATTTGATGGGTTGATAACAACAGAGCATCGATTGGTGTTGATTTCACAGCTTTTAATTAGCCGTAATGCTTGATTATGGAACACTTCTAGGAGATCAATCACCTGTTTAGATACCGCAACCAAAGGCTCGAAGCTGTAGGTAATGAGTGGCCGAATGTAAGCATTATTTGTTAATTCTAGAGTTCTTTTAGAACAACCCCATTTCGAGCCAGCAATTCTTTTCAAAAGACTTAACCTCTTAATCGTGCGTTCTACGGTCATTTCAATGTGTTGTCTCCATGTTAATTTTCGATCGAAATTAATGCCCAAATATGAGAAACAATTTGTTTGGAGAACATTCATTCCTTGGTATGGGAGGTTCAGTTGCAATGGCTGATGGGTGAGAGAGAAAGTCCGGTAGACTGTTTTATCCAAAATTACTTTCATATTATTATCTTGGCACCAGTGATCAAGGATATCCAAAGCTTTACTCAAGATTGTCTCAGATTTCTCCTTAGCCATGATACACTCATGTCCATAAATTAAGGCTAATTCAGAATCACACAGAAATTGAACTGTAAAATAAAAATTTCACCTGTAGAATTATCACACACATCTTGAAGAATAATATGCAAATTACCGGAAACCACCAGATGGCGCGGATAGTACGTCACAATGACGAGAGTATAAGAGAGGGGTACATAAGGAATGGAGGCAAAGAAGTAAAATTGTTCACAAGCACTTTAAAAGCCTTTCAGTGCAATAACCGCAAAGTTATGGCACAAAGGAAGCATTTGGATGATTTTTTACGTGTTAGAATTATCGGACGACTGGAATGTGGACGTACCCAGCTGGAAGTATCCGAGGAACTTGGAATCTCCCAGAGTGTCATCTCCAGGCTTTGGCAACGATTCCAAGATGATGGTAATGTGAGTAGATGTTACAGCACAGGTCGCCCCCGAGTTACAACGCCGAATGAGGACCGGTACTTGGCAGTTACTGCCAAAAGAAACAGACGGAGCACAGCATCAGACCTATCTCGTCAGCTCTCTTCAGCTACCGGTACGACAGTTTCAAGGCAGACCGTGTACAGACGCTTAGGGCACACTGGTCTATATGCTCGTAGGCCTGTCAGATGTGTTCTCCTTACCGCAACTCACTGTGGCCTGCGGTTAACCTGGAGTAGAGAGCATGCATTGTGGACACCACAACAGTGGTCTTGTGTGATGTTTTCCAACGAGTAAAGGTTTAGTTTGCAGTCTGATTCTCGCCGGACTTTCCTATGGAGAGCGCCAGGTACCCGTTACCACCAAGAGAACACCATTAAACGACACCGTTACGGTGGTGCAGGATGGCTCGTTTGGGAAGGAATTATTCTTGGTTCCAGAACTGACCTGCATGTTCAGAGTGTAACGATGACAGGCCACATCTATCGGAATGTCTTTCTGGAACAACATGTACGTTTGTTTCGGGGCGCCATGGGTGCTGAATTTCTGTTTATGGATGACAACGCCCGTCCTCACCATGCAAACATTGTAGACGAATGCCTTCAATCGGAGGATATCACCCATATGGATTGGCCAGCATACTCACCGGACTTGAATCCAATAGAGCATGTGTGGGATATGCTTGGCCGACGAATTGCAGCCCGTCAACCCCCACCCACCTGTCTACCGGAACTTCGGAGGGCACTGCTTGATGAGTGGTGTAATATTCCCCAAGGTCAGATTGATAATTTGATACTCAGTATGCGCAGGCGTTGTAAGGCCTGTATTGCATCGTCCGGGAGACATACTCCGTATTAACCATCATACTAACCATGTTATACAGTTTTTTCTAAATAGGTTCTTTTTTGAAACTTGCTCCAGGGAGTAAAAATCGCAATTTTTATTAATTATGTCAAACATATAGCATCTTTTTTGCTCTTTACCTTTTGTTTAATAAATAGACTTTACAAATAAGTCAAATTTGTTTTGCTTCTGTTTCTTTCTTTGCCTGAACTTCATTATCCTTAATTTATGGACATGAGTGTATTTTAAGGAATCTATCTGTATTCAGACCCAACTGTTTAATGATGATCATCTTTGAGCAGTTTTGCTTATGACACCACTGATGAAGAGAAATTCTCCGTTATCTTCGTCTAAAGAAATTTTATTTTCATTCATTCAACTTCAAGTTGTGAGGCACCATTTTGTTATCAGTGGCAAAAGTTGGAGTTTGCCACTTGCAGTTATGATTCATATATTCCAATGCATGCAGAATTATATTAATGCATTTGAATTGTTGAAAATGAACTTTCTCCAATATTTTGGTGGATAAGATGTAAGGAGGCTTTAAATTTTGTATTGTTATATGGTATATTTATTTAAGTGAATCATATGTATTTATCATGCATATGCTTAGCTGAAATTAGAATTTTTTACATTATACTAATTTCTGCACATGCAGATTGTTAAAATTATATTTTCACAAATGATCTGCTACGGATTTTTCTGTATCACATAGTAAAAGAAATAGTTCTGTTCATAACTTTTGTTTTTCTATTAAAGGGGATAATTTTTTTTTTTTTTTTTTTTGTCTAGTTCTAAAAAATTCTCAATGATGGTGGCTTTAATATTTCACATTTGTTAGTTTCTGCAACTTTGTAGCACAAATTGTGAAATTATTTATAAATATTAAATAAATATATACTTTCTAATTTTCTAAATATTTTCAATACTTAAAAAACCACCTATATGCCATGTGTTTCAAATAACCTTTTTTATATATGCGTGTTTGTATCCATGCATAAACTGCATCTTTTATTTAAAATATAGTATCCAGAAGTCTTTATGAGTGATGACTCTTCAGCAGAAAAAGGAGCATTGGCGGCAGTTTGGCGTGAAACGAAGCAATTGCTATGCCATTTTTCATGCTGCCCAAGCTGAATGGTGCTGGCTTTTTTCTTACAAGATGATGGTGCAAGAGGAAAAATCTACATTCATGAAACTTTCTCAAGCTGTACAATTTTTTGATTATATTTTTTAAAATAATATTTTTATTATTTTTTAAATTATTTAATTTTAAAGATCGTTTTTAGTACCCTCTGGTGAATGATGTCATGTCAAACACTGCTGCTTAAAATATTAAGTATCCTCTATAGAGTTTTTGGTAACAACCTTTCAATTTTCTTATCACACATTTACAATATAATTTATCACAATTAATCCTAATTTTTTCATTGTTGTAAAGCGTAGGTTCTCAACGTGGTCGATAACGCCCCCTTGTCGGCGTTTTGGGCTTTCAGGGGGGCAGTAAAAGTCCAGAGAAAATTAGGGGGCGTTGAGATGGCGCGGAGGGGCTTGGGCAGATTAACCAAAAAAGACTAAAAACACACGCTGATTATGTACTAACAAAAGTAAACTTTAATACTGTTTACTTATGTTGATTGCATGTATTAAAATCATTTCTATATCACATGTACGAAAATTCACATATTTCGGTAGTTCGGGAAGTGGATGAAAAACTTAAAAAGATTACATTACATTCAAACCTACATTAAATTGAATGCATAGTGCATTTAAATTTCTGTAGCGCACGTGGTGTCTTTGTCTGTGAGCAGTAGGAAACATGTTTCGTCCACTGCATTTCATTACGTGTATTATCCAAGAAATGTAATTAAATATATTAACCAGGAATTAACGTAATTCTCTAAAGGCTGAAACTATCAATTTATATTTATTTTGAAAGCAATAGTTTATTATGAATTACTTCGTATTATCAAAACCCCTGCCTGCCTTTATAACAGGTAAGCTGAAACTTTTTTATTCCACTCTTTTAAATGAAGAAGAAATTCAGTAGCGTTTTTCAATTCCAACAATAACCTACCTATGACTAAAATATACAATATTACACATTTAAATATATTTGTGGCAATAGCTATTTTAGATTCGCAAGTAAAAAAAATTCGGACTTTCGAAAAAAAATGAGAAAAAAAAATATTCTTTTACTAATAGGGTATTTTTCACAACTTAACTCTTGTTTTCCCCATGTATTATGTAACTCTTACTTCTCTAGAGTGGGACGGGCAGTATCGAAATATTCACTAGAAAAGGGGGGTGGTATCAAAATATTTACTAGAAAAGGGGGCGCCAGTTCAAAAAAGGTTGGGATCCTATGTTGTAAAGTAATAAGAAAAATATGAAAATAATTCATTTTAGTGACCAATACAAATTCTTAATCCCCCCCCCCATGTTTTAATATTTGTTACTGGAAATGTTGACAATTATACACTATAAAAACACTAATTATGAAGTTTCACATTAAGCAAAATATTTAACAAATCTGAATTATTTAGAAAACATTTAACATTGGAATTTTCTCAACACACAAGTTATTCTAGAGTTTGATGCTTAGTTCAAATTATTACTTTAACTTCTACATTATAAAATTTTTTTGCTTACTGTTATTTCACAGGTGATGTATGCTGAAAAACAATTTGCTACTAAAGTGTGAAAAATATCCAGATTATATGAAACGGTTCACAAGTTTTTTGGCGATAAAAAAAGAGAGAATGGATTTTACTTTTCAGGAAGGAGCTTATCACAAGAAACCATAACACAAAAAATTTTTTGGAAGCCAGTTTACGGATTTTGATCGACGTCATTTTAAGCCGCACTCAAGCCTTATCACCTTATGCGAGTTCTTTACAGGAGTTTGGGAAGATTATTTTACAAAAAAAATTAATTGAATTTGCCAGTTCTAGGAGTTTATCTGTAATTCTATTTTATGACAAAATAAAAAAGAAGTGCATTAATTTTGCAGAAAATGATTTGCAAGACTAATCTGAAAATTTATTTAAAATTAAAAGTGGAGAATACACACACACATGCATCATCAAAACAGATGTAGGTGCATGCTCGTGTCCATCAGGATCAACTGGTGCATTTTGTAAACACCAATGTTCATTGATGGAGTTGAAAAAAAATACGTCTTCCAAATGCAACACCAGTTACTCCTGAAGACAAGTATTTTTTTAAAAATAATTTATTTGCAAAACTCCTCATGCTCCACATTGCATAACATGAGGCTTACAGACGTAAGTGGTAACAACATTATAAAATAATAATAAAAAAATAATTAAGAGAAAAAAATATAATTAAGAGAAAAAAACATAAAAGAGACAATATAAATAAAAGGAAGGGAGGAAATACACAAACATAAAGAAAGGAATGTATCTAAAAAATTTTAAAAATCTATACAGTAAACAAATTTTCTCAAAACATTAAGGCTTTCAGAACAATTGACCAACAAAGACAAAATAGGTGGCCAGGAAATACCTAAGCGTTTCAACTCCTTTTTAAAATGTTCTCTTTTACAAAAATATAGATTACAATACAACAAGACATGTTCCGCGGTTTCAACGTCCACACCACAAGAACAAATATCATTACCAATTAAGTTAAACCTAGATAAATAACTCTTAAAATTTCCATGTCCTGTTAGAATCTGGGATAACTTAAAATCAGAAAAAAATTTCTTACATTTTAACCATTGATAAATTGTCGGAAAAAACTTTTTAGTCCACAAAGCTTTATGTGAGGCCAAGAATTTGGAGTTCCAATCGGAAACAGTTATTTCCCAAGCTAAATGCTTCTAGTGGGATGATGGCACAGACATCGAAAGGCTCATATCTTAGCAAGTTGCCTCTTTAGCCAACTGGTCCGCTCTATCATTGCCGAGATTTCCACTATGGAAATCACTGAAGTCAAGTATGAGCAGAGGTGGATTAAAGTAGTTGGAGGCCCCTGGCGGTAAAAGGTTTGAGGCCCCTGGCGGTAAAAGGTTTGAGGCCCATAGGCCCAAGAGTCGAACCACTAAAATAGCGAGAAGAGTCACTTTAAATTATCAAAATAAAATGTATTGACTATAATAAAACTCATCGGCTAAAGAAAAATCTTAACTGTATACAAAAAATTTAAGAGCTTACAGTTTGATTTCTCTTTGGGAAATTCATCAATTATTTTTACCATATCCATTTTGTCCAAAACATTTAATTTTGTATATAATATGGCCATTTCTGTATGTATATTTGGGCTTGGGTTCCAAACCTGAGTTTGCAGGAGGGTACTAATATTTTCGTTACGCCACTGGTGGAATCCATCAAGCTTGGGGCCCCTCCCGGTGTTGGGGGCTCTTGGAGCCCGCCAGGTCCGACACCCACTTAATCCGCCACTGAGTATGAGTTAGCCTTTTTGACATTAGGTTCAAAATGCCCACCAAAACATTTCTTCAGTAATTTTAAGACAATCAACTTGTGACGGGGCTATCCGCGAGAATTCATCACTAATCCTCTTGGGAATCTTTGGGGCCAGCATTTTTACTATTTCACAGCCTCTTCGGGAAAAACACGAGATAGTTATATGCTAATTAGTTCAACTATATAAAGTCTAGATTTCGTAATTGTAAGAGAGAAGGAGTTGCCAAGCTGCATGTAAAGTATCGATGGAAAATTACTTCACGAGCTTGGCGCGCATTTGATAGTGATATATTATTAAAGTAAAGTATTAAATTAATCATTGAAAGAAATAGATTCAGTACCGACCTGAGGTTAACAAGAGTTCGTCTCCGTGTCCATTCTGATAGCTGAGATTACTTAGAAGGGAATATTAGAATTGAATATTAGACTTGAGTATTAGATTTGAGTATTAGGATTAATCGACGTATTAGGGAATCACTCCTAGGTTTCCACTTATAATTGAACTTGTGATTGTTATTATGTTGTCTGTCTTAAATATTACTCAAGATCTGTACGAAGGTTGAAAACATTACATAAATTTTAGGGATTTAAGAAAAAAAATTGTGTTTTCCTCCTTGTACCCTTTTTGCGAGAATTCATTTAGTTAGTCTGTTCGAAAATAACCGGCAAACGACCTAACAACAATGATGCGTTGAATGAGATGAACAGACTGAGAAACCTGTCCAGTGATAACTAAAAAGTAAAAAATAAATTAAAAGTAAAAAAAAACCTTTTTAAAAACAAGCTTTTATTTAAATGCGCTAAAAAGAATAAAATAAACTTTTTCTGTAAAACTTTTTTTTTACTATCAACTTATAACGTCATTACACAATTTATATGATATAAAAGCTTGTCGCGAGATTTACCTCTGCAGATAAACAAGTAAATCGATCTGATTGATTTTAATTTGTAAAAATTTCAAACTAAGTAAATAAGAGTACTTTAATCTCGTGACGAGCTTTTATATCATTAAATTTGTGCAATGACGTTATAAGTTGATAGTAAAAAAAAGTTTTACAGAAAAAGTTTATTTTATTCTTTTTAGCGCATTTAAATAAAAGCTTGTTTTTAAAAAGGTTTTTTTTACTTTTAATTTATTTATATATTGACTGTTATAAAATGGTAGGAATTACTTGTTTTACCTTTTAAATACTGTTTAGAATTAAAATTGTTTGCAGCTTATATATACTAAACAAAAATTGACTTGAATTCCATATAATAATTCAGTTAAAAAATAGTCTAAAATTATGTGTATATTGTGATTTAGCTAATGCAGTGGTGGCCAACCTTTTTGGAAAGAGTGGTATACTTTCAGCTAAAAATATAATTATGCGTGCCCGTTACAAATTTTCGAGCAAATGAAAAGGTGACAAAATGCTACTTATAAGCTTTTTATATAATTTTTATGCAAATAAAACATTTTTAATGCAAGTCTAATTTGTGGAAATTTTAAAATAATATATTATATGAGACCTAAGCCCAAACTTCAAATTTTATTGTAAATCTGTTCAGTTAATTTTGAATAATTTTTGATTTTGTGCGTGTATTATGTTCATAATAGAAAACATTTGTTCACACAAACGCATGCTGATTTAAATTTACAGCAATATCTGACATCCAATTAGTGTAAATTTGAAAAATTATTTGTTAGCACATGTTTTCAAAATTCAATATAATTCCTTATATTTGCTTTTCAGTGTAATATGCTGTAGACAATAATTTCAACTTAAATTTCAGGTGGGTAATAATTAATATTTTGCAGAGAAATAGAAAAAGGGTTTAGGAAAAAATCTTCATTTTGTTTTATGATCTTAAAAGTCATCAAACCTAACACTGAAAGAATCCTGTTAAAATGAATATAAATTTTTAAATCTGTAACAGCTCGGAGCACTATTAACTTTGGCAGATAGTTCCTGCATTAATGTGAAATACCGGGTGATCCAAAAGTCACTACGAACTTTAAAAATGAATAATTCGAAAATGAATCAAGATACTAAGACACGGTTTGCACCAAACGGATGGAAAAGAAACCCATCTTCTGTGGGGTTGGGGCACGGAGTTCTAGGGGTATTATAATGATGACACTAGTTTTGACTAAAACTAACGTTTAATAGTGGACACTTGTTATAGGACTACACACTACTACACGAATACAGACATATAATGGCTAACCTTTAGACAAATCTTGCACTCAACAATAGTTTCTCAGTCTTGTATTCACAGCACAGTTTTCATACGACAGTTCACAATGGTAACACTATTCTTACATAGTTCACGATATTTATGAAATTCAGGTGATTCGTGAATGACGTTCGCGTCACTCCCCTTCTAGCATTGGACAGCTGGTCCCTACACGGCCAGTTCCCGGTTGCTTTCTTTAACAGCAGCGTTGGATCTCAGACCTCCTCGTCGAGTGTCCGCTCCCTCGCACATCCTCTCTCTTCCCTTATTTGCTCGCGTCGCCAACGCCCTCTAGAGTGCGGTCTATGTGGAAAATTCCACATCTTCTCGGGCATCCTAAGGGCAGTGTTCTCACTGCTTACGCACTAAGGATCTGAAATATACAAACTAAAAGAAACATAGATTAGTATACAGTTACACAAATATTTTATACAACTTCATTCTTCCTCTTCATTAATGTTTAGTCCAGGGCTTCATCTGGTCTGCTGATGCGGACGTAACATTTGGCCCTTCATGGTCTCCAATTTTAGCAACATCATATAGGTCATGGAGTTTTACTCTAGTTGTGGTGACCTGTAGCCACCCCTTACATTAACACCTTCCTGTCTATCTGAAAACCCTTCTAGATGTGTTGGAGGAACTAAATGATCTAAAGCAGGGGTGGCCAACCTTTTTGGGAAGCGTGCCACAATCTGATAAAAAAAAATTACGCGTGCCACTTTCACCTTTTCCACCAAACTAAAAAATGTACAAAAGTAAAAAAGTGTTACTTATAGGCTTGTTATGCGTTATTTACACCAAAAATATACTTTTAAATGCAAGTTCTATGCAGTGAAAATATAAAAAGAAAATGGTATAACAAATAAAACAAAAGTAGAAACTTATATTTTATTGTTGATAAATTTTTACAGGATCAGTCAGTTAGCTAAGGTACAAAATAAAAATAAGCAACTTGAAACATTTAATTTTAAATGATTACTAAGAAGTCTCTTAATGTGGCTTTTGAATCTGTAGTTTTTTTACTAAATCGTCTATATTTGGATTAGCTCGTGAAGATGCTAACAAAATTAGGTGTTTCAGGTGCATAATCAGTTAATTTTGAGCGATATTTTGATTTAATTACGTTCATATAACAGAAAATATTTCTTCACAAACATATATTAATCCAAACCTACAACAATATCTGACCGCTAAATCATTTTAATTTGGAAAATTACTTGGTGGCACAAATTTCCAAAATTCGATGTAATTCGGATCATTTGCAGTTAAAATAATTTCCTTATATTTGCTTTTCAGAGTAATATGGTGCTGTAGGTCAATAATTTCAATTTGTACCTGAGGTGGGTAAAAATTAATGTCTTGAAGAGAAATCGAAAAAGGATTTGTGAAAAGTTCAGTATTTTTTTTTATCATCTTTAAAATCCTCAAACCTGGCACTGAAAGAATCCTGCAAAATGGATATTGAATTTTTAAATCTATCATAGTTCGGAACATTGCTAACTTTGGCAGATAATTCCTGTATGAATGGGAAATGAGTTAATTTTTTCTCTCCAAAATCCAGACAAAAAAGCAAAGGTTTGTTCACAAAAGAAGATATATGACCAATTAGGGTAGGAAAAATACAATTTTTCCCCTGTAATCTTAAATTTAAATTGTTTGAATGTTCCATTATATCGGTAAGAAAAGCTAAATCCCACAGCCAATTTTCCCTCTTGAGGAGCGAGCATTCACTGGGCAGTTCATCGTTTTCTTCCAGATATTCTGAAACACATTCCCTCAAACTCCAAAATCTCGCAAGTGAACTAACTTCCTTTGGAAAGCCAGCGCACACTACAATGAAGAGGTAACTTGCCATTTTCTTCCGTTTCTTCGGGGAAAAGCGCACGAAATCTTCGTCGATTCAGAGCACGAGCTCGTATTTGTTGATACAGCGCACCACGGGGTCAACAACGAAAGAAAAGTTTAAGTCCTTGGCACAAAGATCTTCTTGACGAATAATACAATGATACTTGAAATTTTTCTTCCCAAATAATTTTCAAGTAATGCAACAAAACCTTTTATTCTGCCAACCATGTAAGGCGCTCCATCTGTGGAAACACTGTCTAATTTTGTCGATTCTACTTTGTAAATTTCAATTATATTTTTAAGTTCCTTAAAAATGTCTTCATCTGTAATTAAAACTAGTTGGGGCGCAAATCAAGAAGTTCTTCCACAGTATCAAAATTTTCGTTCGTGTAACGCACAAAGATACTTAACTGCGCATTGTCAGTGATATCACAGCTTTCATCCAAAGTTAATGAAAAATATTTGCAATTTTGAAGTCCAGAGACAATTTGCGTTCCAACATCCTGGCCCATGTCACCTACACGACGCATGACGGTATTTCTGGACAAAGCTATTTTATCAACCATATTTTTGACATTAAGATCACCGACATTTTGGGCGAAAATTTAAAAGGCTGCTTTTTATTACCTCCTCTCCGTCAGAATATGGTGTTTTTTTTTTTTTGCAGGCTAACAACAAAGAAAGTTCATAAGAAGCCTTCAACATGGTTTCCATTTCGTCATTTCTCTTCTGGAACAAAGATTGTTAGCCGGCTAAAGATTTCTTTTTTTTATTGATGAATTCCGTTCGCAAATTTGATCCAACAGGATATTTGTTGTTGAAATCACTATGCAGTTGTTTGAAATGACGGTCCAAGTTAAATTTTTTTGGAACTGCTATACAAATTCCACATATAAAACAAACAGGCTAGTAAGCATTTTGATGTGTAAATAAATGTTGTTCTTCCCAGACAATTTTAAAATCACGTGCTGCAATATCCTCTTTATAATTTCTTTTCGATGTCAAAGGTTTACTCATAAACATATTGAAAATTTTAAAAAATTTAAACAACTACGCTCAACACTAAAATCTAAAAACAATTGTAGAAAAGCTAAACGTCTTGCTAAACAGAGTTTAAAATCAACTGAGTGTGACAGCTAGAAACAATTTGCCAATGTTACGCTGCAAATTTTCTAGGCTCCGAATCCAGCATTCTGATTAGTCATGGATGCAAGTTCACACTCCCTCTGGTTTACAAAGCGGCTACTTTGTGCACATAGATTACTTCTACCGTATCAACAACTGCGCTCCTAATATATTGCAGAATTACTTCTTCACATTACAGAAATCGTAAATAGCCAACATCTCCGGAAAAACCTTTTTATCTGGCATCACGCTGACAGCCAATAGCTATAAACTTCTGCCCTGCACGGGGAAGCTGAAATTTGAATGGAAATCTGAGGTGTTAAAAATTAACCGCCCCCGAGAGAGGGTGACTTTTTGGGCAGTTTCGACCGTCCGAGAGAGAGAGAGCAAGAATTTATTTGTTTTTAGTCTCACGTTACTCAACACTTTTCTCGGAATGTTACAAAGCAGTAGAATTGTAAGTTTTGGAGCAAAAAATCTCATTTTTGGCGTTTTTCTGAAGAAAAGAAAAATCTTGCTTAGCACCCTTAAAATCTCACGCTGAAAATTTCTGTTTCTTACATATTCTCTTCGTGACAATTTTTTTATTGTAATTCAATTAATTCAGTAATATTTTCATAATATTTTTGTAATTTTTCAAAAAGCCTTCGCGTGCCACAATTACGACCTCCGCGTGCCACAATGTGGCACGCGTGCCGCGGGTTGGCCACCCCTGATCTAAAGACATTATTCCAATTCAAACTGATTTATTGATTTTTATCAATGCATAAGAACAGACACAACACAATTCTAATTAAAGTATATAAACGAGAGTAGAGTGCAGAGGTGAGATATATACAAGCGGGGAAAATATTACAGAATTTCAACTGAATCTAAGACAGCTTAAACACGCACATTTACAACTACGCCTCACACTAATAATCAGAAGTTACTTAATCAAAATGACAATACCTGATGTTTTAATGCTGCCGACCCTTCACAGAGAATTTCAGGCACTCAAATTAGCTGGATGAATTGACGAAGACTCCACACTCCGTAATATTTAATTCTACTGCTTTTCAATCTTCTAATCCGCTTCCCTTGGCGCACATCAAAATGTATCAACCTCGCTTAACTTATCAACAACTACGTGTCGACCTCTCACTCTCTTCACTTTACATTAATTAACTTGACTTCTCACTTCCTCCTACTTAGCTCTTTCAACTCGCGAAAACCGAATTTATATAATATTTCTTATTTACATAAAACACGCTTGGCTCTCGATGAAGGTTGGTTGAAATAAATAATTCGATTTAAAGAAAAAAAGAAGAGGTTAGTGAAAACCCGTATAGATCCGTCACATAGTCACTTGGTAGGGTCCAAAATATTTCGGTCGTAATTTCAG
Source organism: Trichonephila clavata (assembly GCA_019973975.1). Taxonomy (NCBI): domain Eukaryota; kingdom Metazoa; phylum Arthropoda; class Arachnida; order Araneae; family Nephilidae; genus Trichonephila; species Trichonephila clavata. The sequence goes on along the minus strand of BMAO01012129.1, from coordinate 37,610 downwards.
TTTGTTTCCAAACTTAGTCCTCATAATTGCTACCAACTTTCCTTGCTTATACTGGTGAGCTTCTTTGCATTATTTTCCTAAATATCTCCAAAATCGAAATTCGTGTTTTTTCCCCCTAAGTTATTTGAATATAATCAAATACAAACAAATATATACAAATAAATAAAAATGATTATTACTTTTACCAAGTACAGGGGCTATTGCAAGTAACAGAAAAAGAATAATGCTTTTTTGTAATGTAGACAAAAAAAGGCTGCAAAAAAAAGAAAAATATTCAGAGAATAATTTTTGGCGTGATAAAATGCTAAAAAAGTTGGAACCTTTTTATTTCAACTGCTTATTGACAGAACTTACGGATCCAAGATATCCCAAATAAATGCTGATACGCAACCAAGCTTCAATTCTGTAAGCGCAGGAAATAAAAAAAAGCAAAAAACCTTGTAAATATGTCTTTTTGCTGGATTATATAAATTGACGCAATGAACTATTCAGATTTAATGATTAAAGGCGGTATCACACGTAAAGTTTCCGCGCAATTTTTTCACCCAACTTTTCGCCGAATCTGAGGGGGTAGGGTTACCGTAAGCAAAACGACATGCTCTGACGTCAGCCACTCTCTTTCTCCACATTGAAACATTACTCGCTGATTTTTCTGCTTCGTAAACGACCATCCAATGTTATTTCTTTTATTTCGCTGGCGCTTTTGTTTATGGGGGTAAACAGAAATGGAGCATCATTATGTTTAAAATATTATACGCCGTTAAAATATTGTACACCATTAAAATATTATCCGCCATATCTGATGCGAAGCTATCACCTTTACCGCCATCTTGTGTATGACGTAGGGTGCCGAAGAACCCCATTGGCTGGAATTTCAAGCAACTTTCATTTAGAGCAACTTTCTCAGCTTACTGGCAAAAAGTTGTTCCAAAGCCATTGCTATGGCAACGGAGTAAAAATTGCACGAATTAGACCAAAAATTGCACCAAATTTGTACGTGTGATAAGGCCTTAAGACGCAATGAACTATTTGTTGTTAAGGTATCCAACTGGTTGTGACAACATTTTTTTTTAAAAAAGGAGATATGGGGATTTTTTTGTTATTTTTAGATTTGTTTAGTGCATTTTAAGAAAATATGCTAAAATTAAGAAGAGAAAAAGAAATCATTATTACTAAAATGGGAAAAAATAGTTAAAAATTGACAAAAAATACCATAAACGCGGCCCATTCTGCACCAAAGGCTTATGAACAAATTTTCAATTTTTTCAATTTAATGTGTTGCTATATTATTCAATTTTGAAATGATCGTTAGGATAAGAGATATTTTCTTTTTTACAAAAACTAGAGCACTTTTTATCTCGGTTACTATATGAAAATACTTAAAAAGAGAGTGATTATATTCCCATAAGGGACTGTATATTTTGTAATAAAACAGTGATTGATAAATCTGAAGGTTAAAACAATTCTACTATTATACAGAACGTACAGAAAAAAATTCAGCTAATTATGTTCAAAACATTTTTAGCAATTGCTGACCCCGTTTGATTATTTTCAAAAAATCACATTTCAAGTAAAACGCGTTTTAAAGTATGACATCTTGCTTAAAGTAATGGCATCTGCTATTACTAAAACACTTGTAGTTTTTGTTCTAGTAAACGGAAAATGATAAACTTGATATTTTTATAACGCTAATAAGATGGCCCATAAAATAAAATCATAAAAAAAATTTGTCAATTTTTGGCAAAATTCACAGTTTAGGGTAGTCGGATACCTTAAGAGTATATGGTTTGTAAAATTTTATCTTAGAATTAAATCGAAATAATATGAATTCATGCTAAATTTTTTTCATGAGACAGCTTCCACTTCCAGAACGAGACATGCACATCCTTCATTACTGTTCCAAATATTTTTAAAAAATGCGGTTCATTTGTCTTGTTTGTTGTAAATTTTCATTTATTTATTTTTCTGATTACAATTATGAATCATTTTTCTGAATCACTATGTTAAGCCAATGCAACACATGTTTTTTTCACTCTCTCTCTCTCTTTTATACATCAAGAGAAATTTAGTAAAATTATGTTGCAATTATAAATATATTAGTATAATAATTGTGTTATTGCTGATCGAAGTATCGAAAAGGCATTTCTTAAAAATTCTTTCGGAATATTTAAAGTTCATGAATTTGGTCAATAATAGGTTAGTTGTTTCAATGTTTACTTTCTTTTTTAATTTAAAATGAGACAAATTCAATATAATTATTATAAATTTATTTTCAAATAAGATTTCACACATATGTTAATATTTAAATATTATCGAATATACCCCGAAATGACCTTTTTACATGAAGCTAAACGACAGAATTTTATTGGAATGAAAAACATAATGTATTTTATTATTATTAAGATCGTGGTGCGAATTAAAGACAAGGCTAGAAAAAAATTGTACTATTGACGTGGAACAACAAAATGTATTCAATTGAGAGAAAAAAGCGATGGTATGCCATCATTGAAAGAACGATAGCTGAAGTATAATTTTTAGCTAGTTAAAATTTGGCATGTAGGAGAACTAGTACGAAGGTGAAATAATGGTAATTTTTTACAAATAGGGTTTATATATTGACCGAATTTGATCCACTTATTTTAGAACACCTTAATAATGTCAGTAAAAGCAAAAATAACGAAATACGTATGCCACATTACTTAGGCAGCATTTTCAAAATGAAATAATTACTATTTTAGCCCAATCTATTCTTAATGAGATAACACGCATTGTCAAAAAAGCAAAATATTACACTATAACTCTTGACTCTAACCAAATACTAATCACACAGAACAAATGAAGTTTGTTATTAGATGTGTGAGCATTACTAATGGCATGGTGTATATTTAAAAAATTTTTTTTCTAGGAGCTTTTAGGAATACTATACAAGGAAAGCTTTCAGATATGGATACATTCTCTATTGAATCCGAAATCTCTGAAAAATTGATTTCACCAAAATCATTGACAAATTTGCTCCTCAGAAAGCCAGAAAAGCTATTTTATAATTAATCCTTAAATAGCATTTGGAGAAGGACTGATTGATATACTTCTCGTTTCACAAAATGTATGCTTTAGTACTTTTTTTATTGAATGATATTTTCTGAGTAAATTCTGTTGTGTTTTGCTTTTCTAATTATAAAATGTCTATTTTTAATTCAAAGGTAATATTTTTTGCTTTTTTATTTTATTTTGTCGTGATCATAACCCATTAGCTGACCAAAAAAATAAAGTTTTGCTCTTCAAAAATTATTTGCAGTTTTATTAATGTTTTACTTTTTATTCTTATACAGGTATATGTATTTATAACCTTAATGTATAAGTATTAAATGAGTAATTATATGTATATTAGGTGCTTATTACTAGCACCAAGTTAAAATGTTGAATTACGGTTGCCAAATTTAAAATAAGTACATCAGACTTTCATCCTCTACTGGATCTTTATTACACATGCTTCCTCTAGGCAGTCATTACAGGGAGTGGTGTGGTTCTCCACTAACACCACGTTTTTAGGAGTGGATCGAGACAGCGCTTTTGCACCCTGATAGTTTTTTTAATGCAATGTTAGCGCCATCTGTTATATAATATGGAAACTAAAATAATTGAATAGTCCTATACTATTTTTGTATTGTGTATTAGTCGAATGATTTTTGCTGAAGTTCTTATCGCATTTTATTACATTTTGGATAATTTTTACTTTTGATTTCTTGTTATTTTTTGCTTTATTTTATTAATTGTTTCATTATCTTTCTTGTTATACCTAATGAAAAGTGTTGCAATATCTATTTTTATAGACAAGCGAGACAAATGTTTCGATATAATTTTATTTTTTCAACTACATGAAAAACTAGTTGTCAATTATTTTTGAAAATGTTACTTTTTATTTTTTAAAATGTTAATTTTTAAAAAATTTTTAGTCTCTTAAAGTTATTTATGTTTCTTAGATTATTGCAAAGAAAAGTTAGTATGGATTTGAAAATCTATTCCCTTGTTGATTTTTAATAATTTTTCTAAAAAAAACTAAAAAAAAAAAGCAAATTTTTTTTTTGAGATTTCAGCCTTAAATCACACTTAATTTTATAGAACATACGTTTGGGAGTATATACAAAAATTTTCACTGCTCTGTGGGGAACAGAAAAAAAGTCTTAGGGATTAGAACTTTTATACCTTCAAAACTGAAATTCTGAGAAAAATGCATTTAAAATTTGTTAAGGCATATAAAACAAAAACTTACAATGCCCGTAATTTTTAATATGTTATTTTCCAATGTATGTTCTACATTAAAACACTATTTTAATTTTACATGACTGAAAATAATTTTTTCATTTCGACATAAGATTTTGCAAAATATTGATAGCATTTGTTAACACAAGATTACTCAGCTTAATCATTTAATTATTGGCATAAATATGCAATTAAAATATGATATCCTGGTGATTATATTTGATTTCAATATATTGTAATGTGTGTGTTGAAAAAAAAAAGCTCAAATGTTGTTTTAATATAATATTAATACATGTACATTATATTATATTGAGAAAGTTATTCTTAAAAGGTACTTTTAAAAAACTACTTGATAAGTTGACATATTACTTAATTCTTTTGAAAATAGAATAGAATTTAAATCTAGTTGAATTAATTTACATGTTATATAAAAAATTTAGGTTATTTTTCTAATATTTTATGCTTAAATTTTTTTAACGCAAAGCAAAAGTATAGATATTTTAATGAAATTACAAAATCTAATATATTTGGCTTTTTCAGTCATATTTATTTTTTATACAATAAATAATTTTTCATTTTCTAAATTAATTGCAGATTAAACTGAGGTTTGGAAGATAATCATGAGATATATACACAAAAATATATAATATTTTGGACAACAGATTGCGCTAGCATTGTATTCAAAAAAAAATTTCAAGGTGCAAAAGCGCTGTCTCGGCCCACTCCTGTTTTTAACAAAAATACAGTTATGTTTACAGTTAACAAGATATATTATTAACACAGATAAAAAGTAAAAATACAGAAACTGAAATATAAATTATGAGAATATTTTTAAAAACTAACAATAATTAAATGCATCCAATAAATTTAACATTTATTATTTATTCTGATAGAATTAATTTAGTTTTGCTAAAAACATGCCAATAACATTCAACTGAAATCTGAAAATAGCTTGACAGGCGTAGCCATCTAGTGGCGAAAAATTGAATTATTTTTATTCTAACATGTATTAGTAAGCAATTAAATATATAAGTATTGTAATAAATAATTAAATTTATAAGTTTTGCAGTAAGTAATTAAAAAGTATTATAATAAGTAAGTAAATACGTTAGTTTTTCAATAAGTAATAAAATGAATAAATATTATTCAAAATATGAAAAATTCTCATGAGAGTTGACACATTAGATCTTCGCAAACGGGTGACCGACACCCTAGGATAGGCCCTGATGACAGTCCAATTTTGACATTTTATCAAATAGCCAGATACGGGATTGAGGGTTCCTATGAACCCTTATACCGGAAGAAAATTCCCTAGATTCCCTACATCACGAGCGCTACAGCAAGAATGATTTGAGTAGGTTCAATTGAGCCAACGATGAACTTGGCGATTTTCAAAAAGTGGCCAATTTGCAGATTATAGACTTGGGTTGCCTTCAACGAAACTGAGTATTATTGTTTGTCCGGCCTTAAGGGTTCCTTTTATCTGTCAAAATCCCTCAACGTCATTTGCAATCAATCAATCAATCAGTAGTGACCACAAAATATGGCCGAAAATGTAATTAGTGATAATAAAGTATTAAAGGCAAGTTAGTTTTTTGAAAGGCATATTATATTTTTGTTTATGCGTTACAATTGATTGTTCTTCAGCAATTAATTTTGATGATAGGAATTAACTGTATGAAATAAAAGTACTTATTTTTTTTTAATAAAAACAAACGAAAGAATGAACTTTTTTTTCATCAATTCAATATAAAAAAATGTTAAACCATTTGACAGTAAATTAAAATTTGCATGGAAGAGAATAAAATCGGCAATGACTACTTACGTAACAGTTCTCTGACAAAATGAGGCTGTAAATTGGATAGTTATTTTAAATCTTAGAGTATAACAAATTAAATAACTCTTAATTGATTCAAGAACTGAAGTAAATAAATCAATAAAAAAAAATTTCTAATTAAAATATGAATATATTTGGAATATTTTGTACAGAGGGAGAACTACAGAGTACTTTGAAGTTCACCTTTACAAGTCAAGTTGTCGTATCTAAAAAGCTTATAAATTCTTATGTCCACTAGAAGATCATTTGATATTGCTGTGAGCTGTAAGATAAACAAAAATTAATGATTGATCCTGAAATGGATAACATTTTTTTTTTCATTTGGGGAAGGGTGTCAGTATCAATTTTAGGTTAAAGTGTAGTATAGGGATTTGGATGGCCTTTGTATTTGGCAATTTTTATATAGATATTATGGCGAGATGACGAATTCATTTTGGCTTTCGAACATTTTTCGCTAAGTGAAGTAGCTTGGCAATCGATTTTGGTTGCCAAAAGAAATTGACATCACCAAGGGCCCCATCTATACTACACTTTAACCTCAATTTTATAACACAGCTCCTTCAGAGAACCTCAAAATAAATACATTTAGTTTTTATTTGAAAAAAAAATGTCTTTTAAATATTTTTTTGTAAAATGTATACATGAGTAGTATAAAGAAGCACTATAAAGGAAGACAAAAATTGAGGGAGAAATCTTTTTCAAAATCTAAATTGATGACCAGATGTTTACCAAAAACATGCAAGGTTACCAAATCATGAAAAAAAAAAGTTCCAACTTTACTAAAAAACTTGCCAAAAGTCCAGTTGTGGTGTATATAGTGCAGTTAAGTCATATAATATTGAGAGTTTTGACAAGCAAAGTGTTTTTCAAACAAAAAATATTTTTATTTAAGATGTATTTTTATTTCAGCTACATAAATATATGAATTTTATATTTAGACAAATTACATGTTTGCATGCCAGCAACTATTTCTAATAATGACAAGATGTGTATACATTTGAAAATCGAATTTATTGAATTTATATATGTGATTTTTATTAATGAAAATAATTTGTTTAAGGTCTTTTTAATCCTTTTTGTATATCTCTTTTAGAAAGGATCTTTTACCCAATGTGGTTATCAATAATATTCCTGGTCATATATTGCAGACTTCAATAGATGAGAAAGGAAATTAGATTTAATTAAAATTATCAGTGATATTTTTATTCAGGCAACTATTAATAATATTAAAACTTAGAATATAGATAATTATCTAATATCCTAGAAGTTTTGGAAGTAGTAATAGCTTTGAGAAGAAAAAAATAGTCGTGCAGGAATGTAACTGACAGCTAAAGTTAAATTCAGCTCCAGATTTTGGATGAATCTAGCTTAAATATTAAAATTACCTTTTTTAAATTTGAGGAGCTGTTTTCTTCTAATAAATACCTCAGTTTTTTTGAAATATATGGTAATGAAACAACAGATTTGATAGCAAAACAGGGTTTCAAGATTATATCTCTCCAAAACACAATGTATACTGGTTCCAGGATTCAGTCTTCGAATGAAGAAAACAGTGTAGTATATTTTTCCCACCTGTTATATTTAAAGTATTTTCATCCATATTTTGGAATATCTCTTTAGGGTTAAAGATCCTGGAAATTATAGTCTATTTCAATTAGATTTTAAAGTGGACACACTGAAGAGAAATGAAAAAAAATTCCATATTTATACCTACAATATATTCTCAGCAAAATATATTATTAAGTAGCTGCCTGAATATTTTGCATAATCATCTTTATGAAGATCAGATTTTAATGCTTCATCTCTTGTGAAGTATCATCGTATTTGAACTTTGTTATTATATAATTAGGGTACTTCTGCATTAGTGTAACTGCAGCCAAATTTGCTCCAAGTGAATTGCACTATTTTCCACCCAAATCGGAATGATTGTTTTTTTTTTAAATAAACTACATAAGAATCTTTTTGTACTTTGGACATGGTGGTGCAAAATTTACTGCAGTGATGCTAATAATAGATTAAGTGTCGTAACTGGAGCAAATTTAAAATAATAAATAGTTAATTTATTATTAACTTTTAATTTTCTCCCGTGATTATTGTATCCCAAATCAAAATTATCCCAATCATTTGAAATTGTCTTTATCTGTCAGTGATGGGTTTAAAAATGTTTTTTTTATAATACAACTAAATAGATGCATACACTGATGCTTGTTTTCCAAAATTTAGTTTTTTTTAAATGCATATTCCAGTTTTATTTTTCATCATTTCAGAAAGATATTTTATTCTTATGGTGAATTATCTGATGCAGGTTATTCATTTTATTATTTTATTTTCCTATTAAAAAGATTTTATGTTAGTTTCCTTTATCAAGAGAGGATCCATTTTTTAAAATTTTGAATCATAACTAGAGATGAATTTAAGCACAGATAACCCAGTTTTGTTTTGGATTTAAAAAACACAGTGGGCAAGAACATGTGTTGGATTTATGGTTGCTTACATATATTATCATAAGCTATTGGCAACATTATATGAAACATATCACCTGTGGTTGGCTATTCAGCCTATAAAACGTAAGAAATCGGGGTTGCCAACTTAGTGAGGTATTAATAGAGTTGACGATTGTTGCAATAATATGTAAGTACCAATTTATGCTGTAAAAAGAATGATTTTGTTGGATTAAATTTGTAAAGAGGATCTATAAAAGCCTTTTTCACCTGATGCGTGTATGCACAGTGAGGGATGTAGGTGAAGGCACACTCTCTTTGTATTTTCTAAAAAAGGTAATGAAAAATGATCTTATTTTTATTAAAACATATTAGTTATTATTATTGTTAGAGTTTTACCTTTAATTTAGTGCTTTTCTAGAAACTGTAAACTGTTTGAATTCTCTTGATTTAGAATACCAGTACATAAATATGCATGGGATGTCTGCTGTAAGTTTATAGCAGTGATTATTAACTTGTCTAATAGGAAAAAATTAGTAAATTTTTGAAATTCTCATGTTTGAATTATTTATTACATCTTTGTAATTCCAACACTTGTTACAATTTGTTTGCAAATTATTTTGTTATCAACAGTAATTCTAGATATTTGATTAAAAAAATTATGAATTATACTTTTTAAAATATTTTTTTAAATTTAATTTTTTTTTTAAATTTTATGCATGGTTTCTGTATTAATTAGTATGTATTGACAGAGAAATTACTATAAAATCAGCTTATAGCACACATCTATATTTTCAAGCTGTATTTTTAAAGTTTTAGATAATTCACCATATAAGGTGTACACCCACCCCCTTTTTTACATTGAAACCTAAAATGTATATGTGCAGTAATCTTGTTTTGAAGTCATTTATTTAAGGTATTATCCCAAGCTTTTAAAAAAATATTACATTTTTAGAGTTATATATAACCCTTTAAGTTCATTGGGTATATTATTTCTTTTAAATAAAGAGTATTAAGATATATGTAGAAGTCTTAATTTTTTTATACTCCTCTTTTTTTTATTTTTGAAGCTATAACTGTTATATCTGGCTGATAACACTCACCTGTGGCCGTGGGTAGCCTAGTGGTTAGAGCATTGGACTAGAAGGCCTGGGTTCAATGCCCGATGCCACCAAATATCCTCAGAGTACACACTGAGTATGTGCTCGTTAAATCAGTGGGTCCGAAAGTCTTGTAGGCGGTCTCTGTAGAAACCAGAGGTGCAGGGGGTTGGAGAATATTTCCCTCCCCTCCAGTTCATGCCTAAATTGGGGAGGTGGAGATAAATGGTGTTGCCATCTATTGTAAAGAAGTCCAACCTGTGTCTCGGGCTCTGGCAACTTTCATTCCTTTCCTTCGGGAAGGACTCGACAACAACAACACTTGCCTGTAAATTCCGATCTTATTTTTTGTGTTAAAAATGCATTACCGTATGCCAGATTATATGGTATATTAATTTATCAAATTAAATTTTTAAGAAGAATTTCTCTTAGTATTTTGCACATTTAATATTCTTTTCAAAATCACAACAGCCCCTTACAAGCCTTTGCTTCCTCAATCGCATGCTCCTTGCAATATCCTCTATTTGTAGCGACTCCTCTCCTTTTCAAAGTATTTAAATCTTTCTCAATGTCATACAACCATCTAGTTGGTGGTCTTTCTTTAGCTCAGGTTCCCTCAGGTTTTTTTAATGTTGATATCTTAAAGGGATTATCTTTCTGAGCTCCTCCAAATTTGGCCAAGCCATCGTAATCAATTACTACAGATGACTTGTGTTATTTGTGGTTGCCAACAAAGCCTTTTCAGTTTAAAGTTATATCTGGTTCTCCCTTGTCCTCCTTCCTGCACTGGGCCAAAGATAGTTCTGAGAATTTTCCTCCTCAAACATATCCAGTGAGCATGTTATATGTTTGTTTAAGGTCCATGTTTCACTTGGGTAAAGCAAGACAGGTAATATTAGTCTTTTGTAAGTTCTTAGTTTAGTTTTGTAGCTGATTAGATTAGATCTTAATATTCTCCACCTGTAGAAGCATCTATTAGCCATTTTGATTTTGTTTTCAACTTCTGCTCTTAGTGTATTCTTTTCATTAATTATTATATCATGGTATTTAAATTTGTCAACTTTTTCAAAGATGTAACCATTAATATTGAAAGGTTAGAATAATTTACCATGGAGGATGAGATTTTCATAAATTTCATTTTATCCTCATTAACAATGAGGTCCATATTTGTGGCAGAAGATTCAAGAGCTGAAAAAGCTTTTGGGACTTCTTTTTCTGATTTTCCAATACCTATATCATCGGTATAGGCCAATAATTGTAGCAACCTATTCCATAGGGTGCCCTTCGGTGTAATCTGCTGTCTCTAATGCACTTTTCTTACTCTCTGTTGAATAGCAGGCAAGCCAGGGAATCTCCTTCATGTAGTCCTCTTTCTGTTATGAAAGGCTCAGATAGATGATTTTAGATTTTGATCCCACATCTAATGTTGCTAAGTGTGACCTTGGTTAAATTAATAAGCTTAGTGGAGACTCTACCATTGGGGATCTCCGAACTCTGCCACTGCCTCAAATAGCTTATCTCTCTTAATGCTGTCATACACTGCTTTAGAATCTATAAATAGGTGGGAGTTTTAATAATGTATTTCAAGGATTTGTCTTAAAGCATGAATTTTATCTATCATAGATCTTTGGGATCTAAATCTACATTGGTAATTCTCAACATTTAATATTGTCACTTAAAAAGATTTTTTTTTTTTGCATTATATATTTTTTCTTTATAATTCTTGGGTATATAAAATTCTCTGTAAATTTTTATGAACAATTCCTTCCTGATTTATTTGTTTATTTACTTTTGTGTATATATATAATATATATATATATATATATATATTAAATAAAAAGTTCAATTTTCATTTATCTTTATTAGCTTCCTGATTCAGCATATTATTTGCCAAACTTTATTACATCTCATGAAGAAGCACAGCTTCTTGAAAAGATATATAGCTCTCCAAAGCCAAAATGGAAAACATTATCCAACAGGAGATTACAAAATTGGGGTAAGTTTTATTGAAAAGCTAATCATGCATATCTTATCTTTTAAAAAATAAATTTTTAGTATATGTGAAAACATTTTTATTTTGTTGTTCAATTACGTTATACATTTAACAACTTCTCCTTACATTATGGAAAATACATGTTTATTTGTATTATGTTATATTAGCACTAGAACGTCTGGTATTTCGATTACCCGTAAATGTCCACCAGTGTCATTTTGACTCCCCAATATAAATTATATAAAGTAATTGTTTTAACTAAATAATTGCAGGACTACTGCTCAGTAGGGTTTATTTTTAAAACTTTTTACTATTATTTCATATAATTATCATATACACTGGTGTGCAAAAATTAAGGACGAAGTCGAAAAATTAGCATATCAGCTGAACGAAGAGGCAGAGCAGATAGAAAGACCAATCAGGAGATTAAGTGAGGTGATGTACGGTAGCACATGCGCAGATATGCAGGTAGACGTAATGGGGGAGTGACTGAGTAGTAAAGCATGTTGTCGGTGTAAGATTAGTATTTCTGGCAAAGAGATTGCACACCGTATAGCAGTTAAAATCACACCGAGTTGCTGCCTCAGCGAGAAATGGCGAATAATCAATCTGTTAAACGACATCTGGATGCTTTTACTCGAGGTCGAATCATTGGGAAGTTGGAGGAAGGTCGTAGGGTGACAAGTGTGGCTGCAGAGTTCGGAATTGCTCACAGCATCGTTTCACGACTTTGGAGACAATTTCAAACTACAGGAACAGCTATCCGGGGGTTCAGTAGTGGTCGTCCAGGAGGAACCACACCCGCAGATGACCGGTATATTGCCTTACAGGCCAGAAGAAACAAGTGGCAGACAGCGGGAGAAATCGCTAGACACACGACACAGGCGACTGGACGACCGATATCGCGTTTTACCGTGGCCAGAAGACTGCACGGTGGTGGTCTGTTTGCACGACGCCCTGTACGGTGTGTACCTCTAACGCCTGCCCATCGGAGAAGGCGTTCTCTGTGGTGCCGGGAATACCGGAATTGGAGAGACAATGAATGGGGACGAGTACTCTTTACAGATGAGAGCAGATTCAGTCTGAGTAGCGATTCTCATCGTATACTCATCTGGAGAGAGCGGGGAAGCCGCAATCATCCCTCGAACATCATTGAAAGGGACAGGTATGGAGGTGGCGGTGTTCTCGTTTGGGGAGGCATGATGCTTGGTAGTCGTACAGACCTTCACATCTTCGACGCAGGTTCAGTCAACGGGACCCGTTATTGTAACGAGATTCTTCTTCCATATGTGCGTCTTTTTAGAGGCGCTATGGGTCCGCAGTTCCTTTTCATGGACGACAATGCACCATGTCATCGCACAGTAGCTGCCGAACAGCTCTTAGAGAGTGAGGATATTGAATGTATGGATTGGCCGGCACGATCTCCGGATCTCAATCCCATCGAGCATGTATGGGATTTTCTAGGCAGACGCTTGGCAGCTCGTACCTTACCACCAGTAACGATTCCGGAGCTTCGATTGGCGCTGCAAGACGAATGGGCAGAAATGCCTCAACAACTCATTGACACCCTCATTCTCAGCATGGGCAGACGCTGTGAAACCTGCCTAGCAGTCAGGGGAGATCATATCCCCTACTAAAGACCGGATATTTCTTACTGGACACCCATCACAGAGATGTTTCGTCCTTCAGTCGCATTGCGCTCCATGCTACTTTTTCAATAAAGCTTCTTTTTATCCCTCTGATTTCTCTTTTAGTAAGTGTTGCTTACATTACTCATGTCCTTACGTATTGGGGATTTTACGGTATTAAATGTGTTGATTTTGAATGCTTTTGTACAAAGTTATATTGAAAAAACCGTCTCGTCCTTAATTTTTGCACACCAGTGTATTATGACCCTTTATATCATAAAAAACTGACATTGACGTTATGTTCCTCAAAGCTTGTTGCACCACTGCTTTGTCCCCAAACATTTCGAGTTGTAAATCTGTCAGGAACATAACTATTATGCAGTATCCATTCTGTGCCACCCCTAGCGACATATATATCAGGATATACTGGGATATTATCAATTACATCTGCACTTTTATCATATTCTTCGCAGTCACTTTCATTCAATCTTGTCTTCATCAGAATCTAAATTAGAGTCAATTTATTTTTCAGAAAGCTCTCGCAACAAATTAGCAATTTCATCAGTTTTTGATCCTTTCTAAGGGCCATCCTTTCATGGTGTCTGCTCTACACTAAGTTCGAAAATTGTATAAAACTTATTTTTTATGATCAGATAAGCAAATACTATGTAACGAAGCACTTAAGGTAAAAAAAAAATATGTGTTGGAACTGTGGGAAGTTTGTTTTACTAATAGTATCTACTTAGTGAACTATATCTTGTTAAATGACAGCTTTTTATAATAAATTAATTGCCTTGGTGTTGAAATGACACCAGCAGATGTTCTAGGTATATTTAGTTGGAAAATCATTCTTAATTATCCTAGAACCACAAAAAAATTTCTGTGTAATCACCAGGGAAAATGATTAAAAGTCAGAAAACTTTTCAGATTCCCTTAAAAAATGCAGAAAGGAGAACAAAGTAAACAGGCTCCGGTGTCAAATTGACACTGACAGACGTTCTAGTGTTAATAGTATTTTAATCATAATGAACTATGTAACCTTAAATATCATGACTTACTTCTGTTAAAAAGTAAACAAGTATATTTAAAAACACAGATTCTTGGTTTTGTAATTCTTTTATAAGTGTAACATCATGGTCAACTTCAAGATTTGGACAAATTGTTATTTCAGTTATTATCTAAATTCTTGTTTTATTTCTAAAATGTTTTTGTTTTCAAATTATGTATGTATATATTTCCCATCTATTTTCATTTTGATCTAAATTTTTAAAAATATGTTAGTGAAATTTGTCAACATCAGAAGAAAATATGATAAAAATTGCTTTAAATGTGTTACATTTTATTTTAGACACCCAAATGTCTAAATTTGTGTGCCATATTTCAGGAAACAGACATATTAGAAATGCAATATTAGGAAAATTCAGTTTGTACTTTTGAAATCAGAAATATCAATTGATTTGAAAACAATTGCCACTACTACATGATTTATATATTGTACTTAGGGTGTTCTTAAATCAATTGTATTAAAATTTCTTAGTAAAAAAATATCCGAGTATACTATTTAAAAAATTTCAATTTTATAAAAATTTAATACAAAGATATTTTGAGGCTGTCTTCACTTTATGTTAAAAAATAGGACCTGAATTTGGAATATTTTTTCAGATATAAAAGAACTGAAACTTTTTTAATATTATATTCTGGATTTGCTATTTCATAGAGACCAGAATATTTCATCATACTCCTCATTTTTATCTGGGTTGATCCTTTTTTTTTAATATAAAATATGTTTGGCTTTTTTTCTCCAGTATCTTAATAATAAATGAGCTATCTGTTGTGTTATATTAAAAAAATAAGATTTATGGAATATTTTTAAAATTTGAAACACACTATGTTATCAACAGATGTGTTAATTATAATGTTGCAAGTTTTCATGAAAATTGAGAAATTTTTCTGTCTGAAAATGTGCTCCGTGTTTAGTTTAGGTTCTTGTACATCCGGGGTGGGCATTACGTGGATCGCCAAGACATTTTGGGGTGACTGCCTAAAAATCTTACCAGTTAGTAATTATATATGGAAAATTAAAGATTGGCTGACAGTACGCAGTCTAAGCCTTCCACTTATAACAACAAAAACTAACTTTAGATAAAAATATTCTATTTTTTTAATGTATTTTGAATTGTTTCATAGTAAAAGTATCATTTGATATAATTTTATTTGTGGCTATTATTATTAAGTTCCTATCTTGCGTTTTTCTTTAAACGCGGTTTTTAAAGTGTGTTTCTTTTTCTAGTTCTGTAGGTCTAAATACATATTCCGTACTTATTATTAAGTTATAATAATAACCTTTTCTTTACCTCACCACACTACGACATTGGGGTAGTAGCGTACACAAGAATTTTTAAAGGGAAGGGGGTCGACGGTTGAAGGTCTACCATTCTCGTATCATACCCCAATACGCAGCCAAACATATTTTTTTGATGTTGTCGATTGTCGGGAACAACAAAAAAATAAACAAATAAATTACTGAATAAATAATTAACACTAAGGAATAAAAAAAATTACTAATATCAAATACTTAATTACATTTTACATACTATATACATGGAACTATAAAAAATCGGGGAGGGGGGAATGAAGAGTTATGAGGGAGGATCGAGGTCCCCCCCCCTTATGTGCGCCACTGACACTAGGTGGACCATAACTCCTTGAAAAAATTAGAAGTAGCCCGCACCCTGGAAAAGTCTATCCACCCCTGTTGTACATTTAGTGAAGACAGCCTTAAGATTAAAATATAGCTGTATATAAACATTTATGTATGTAATAAACAGTTTCTTACTTTAAAAATCATCATTCTTCCCCCATGAAGAAGTTGTTGAATGTTCTCAACATGGATGGTATAATACACAAGTACCAATTTTTTAAAAATATATAGCAAAATGTAATTATGATTATTTTAGCTTCAATGCATTTTTAAATTTAATTCACACTTCATGATTTTTTCTGAATAAATTATTATATCATTTATTTGTAAGATTCTTCTTTAAGAATATGAATATTTGAATATCAGTATTGTTTTAGGGATAGAAGTCAGTGTTGCTTCATTAAATAAGATATATTTTAAAGATTATTATCATATTCAGTGACTGTGTGAGATATTACAGATTATGTAAATGTATGAATGTGTGCTTGAATTTCAACATTGTATACACTCATAAACATATTTGTTAGTCATAAATAATTTTTTTTATCTTTTAATTTTTCAAATGATATACTGAAATTTAATATCCAAGAAGATCTGGAGTTTTGCTGTGAAATTACATAAGTCATTTCAAATGTATATGTTTTGGATTTTTATCATATCCATGTGTTGAATATGACAATATGAAAGTGAATGAATATGTAAGTGTATGAATGTTCTGAAATTAACAGTAGATGCTATAATTTCTAGTATATGTGTTTTGAATTATTATTATATTCATGGATTGAATTCATTGCATATGTAAGGGTATGCATGCTTAAAGTTTTAACATTGTTTGTAAATATACTTGTACTAGTGTGAAACATAGTTTCTTAGCTTATCTTATTTAAAACTTTGTAGTTAATTTCTAACTGAGAAGATTTAGAATGTCATTTCCTTCACAATTATTCTATTGCTTTTATTTATCTTCCAAATTATTTTTCTATCATTTTTGTATTTAAAATCTGAATTCTTTAGAGTGTCCATTTTTTCTATTTTCGTCTGATCTATACAAATTATGTTTACTTAGCTTTCAAAATTTTGTTTAAATACTGAATTTTTCATAATGGAATTATTATGCAGCTTTTATTATTATTTAAATATCAATGAAAACCAACAAAGTTTAGAAAGTAACTGTAATGATAAATTTTAAAATAGGTAAGTTCTATTTCTTTTCTTCAAAATGTGTTTCTATTTTTGACATTAATTTTCAAATTTGAAATAATATTAATTTCTTTTTCATATTCATTTCTGAATTCTCAATGTTTCTTTCTGTTTTTAAAAATTATATATGATGTGCATTTTAGGTGGTCTGCCTCATCCAAAAGGAATGATTCAAGAGACATTGCCCGAGGTGAATTTTGTTTGTGTTTACTTTTGCTTTGTAGTAACCAATATAGCTTAAGAAAGTTTTTTTATTGTTAAATAAAAAATGTATTTGAGAAATATGGAAAATATTTTTCTGCTAAATGACAAATTGCTATCAAATATACTTATTATTTTATTAATCATGCTTATACTTATGGTCATACTTAATTTATTTTTGTGTTCTGAAGATAATGCATTATAATTCAATAATATTTTGACAGCCTCTTTTTTTTATTTGTATTTATATTAATAGAACACGGTTGTATTTTACTTCCTTGCTTTATAAATGATCTGTATATATACTTGTGCTTATTTAATTTTGTATAGCATTCTTTTTTTATTTTATTATTTTTATTTATATTACTTAGGGATTTTAGTTTATTTGTTTTGATTCACATGATTTCTTTCTTTGTAAAATATTTTAAGGCCTTGGAGATTGCAAATCATTTCACTAATTACTGTACTATCTGATTTGCAAGAGACTCATTTATACAAGACTCCCAAAAAAACTAATTGAAAATTCTTAGAAGACTTTTCAAAAAGGTAGTAATAATGAAAAAAAGAGCTTATCAACTTATATGTTTGTAATAAAAGAGAACACTATTTTGCAGACCAATTTTTTTTTATCTTGAAAACCAGTTTTCATGTTCAGTAATATTTTTCATTTTTATTGCTGCTTTTCTTTATGCCCATTTTTGTATTCTTTCTTGTTCTTTGTGACGTATCTAAATATACTTAGCTGTCTTTAGGCTCATTTTTATGAAAATGGATTTCTTCAAGCAAGTGGCGTGTAAGTTACGGAGTTCCTATCCCCGAAGGGGATGTACCTCCACATCAGAATTATTAGGATAGCTTACAGAAATTAGTGTTGCATAAAGTAAAAATAGAGGAAGAAAAATTAAAGAAAGTGGGATAGTTAATGGGCAGTGGCATTACGCCTGCTAGAAATAGGAAGCGGACGAAGTCCGTTCGCCGTGATGCGATTGGCCCCTTTGATAGTTTTCCCTGGGCGGGCAGAACCTCCCAGTGATTTGATTGGCGGAGCCACTCAATCCTATCGGTGGGCGTGGAATACAACTGGCACGCTCGGTGGGAAAGTGAACGGCCGACACAGATAGTTTCGAACAACGTACGTTGTAAGAAAACCAGAGGAAAGGAAATATATGGGAAATAAGAAAAATAATTTCGAATAAAAGTATTTTTAATTGAATCCAACTTGCTCAAATGCCGGCAAATATGCGGTGGTGTAGAAAAAAGGGACATCGCGAACGGGCGTCGTGTCAGCTCACGATGAAGAGAGAGTTAAATAATGAGGGAATGAAATGGGTTTCTTCACACCCTGAATGTATAACGTACTTTTAGATTCACATTTAAAATATTTTTTAGATACCGCTATAAAGGTTTTTATCTTTGTTCATGTAATTAAAATTTTACCCTAACAAAGGAAATTCAACTTAAAAATTATATGTACTTTGTTATTTTGAGATTTTTACATAGTTATATTTCAATAAATCATGTTCTATCTTTTTTAAAAAGAAACAAAATATGAAATTAAAGCAATATACTGTAATAAATTTTGTATAATGAATGCTTAAAATAGTGTAAACAGTTTATATCTGGATGTGCAATTTTTATGTTAATATTATTTTCTGTTACATTTATTTTATGTTATAGTATTCACAAGCAATGGCATTCCTTACATTATAATGGTGATTCAATGGAAACTTGGTGATAGAGCCAAGTTGGCATCATTTTAGGCAACCATATGGATGCTTCTGGAAATTACTGGAGAAATCTATTAATATCACGATCTATGACTTAAACGGATCTTTTCTCAAAAGATCCACATGGCCTATAAATAGCTCACTGAAACTCAGTTAATATTGCTTTGACCATTGAAGGTCAGTATTGTCTTAAACTGTGTTTTGCATTACGTATTTGTACTTCTAGACACTGATAGTTGTGTCTGAGTACTGTAGAAGGTGTGAAGGCCTTCTGAGGTTTATTTTGCAAATTTTTCTGTTGTATCCTGCATTTTTAAGAATTGTTTTATGACAATAAATTTTCATTGTTCATGAAGAACTGTTTTGCTCTTTGAGACTGATAGCATAAAATCTTTTAACCTCAATTTACGGAACGATACCAGAAAATCGTCTTGTGTGATAGAAATAGATTCTCATTTTCGATTATATAATTTGATCTTCAGCTGATATATTATGCTTTTAATGAAATTTTATGATACATTTATACATGTATCTTTCTTTTCCTTAAAAGTGGCTTATGAATTATGTGAAGAAGGTTGGAAATCTAGGAATATTTCAAGACAAGCTTCCAAATCATGTTTTAATCAATGAATATTTACCTGGCCAAGGTATTATGGTATGGAATGTTTTCGCTTATGTTTATTAGTTAATAATTAATTACAGTAATTAATTAATTTTTTAACTGAAAATCCTTGTTTTTATGGTATTATTTATGATTTTCAACCTATTTGCCAATTCTAATTAAATTCAGAATGTATTCTAGGAATTAATAATATTAACAATAATTTAATTATGAATGTTTTTTATTTTGAGAGAAGTAAAACATGTGTGTGTGTGCACCTACAAAACTTGAAACACATTTGAAGATTTAATTAAAAATTCTAAAAAACCAAAGAATTCATCTTATTGTAGAACTGAAGATTTCAATGGACTGCTAGAATATGTGTATGTCAAACATTTTCTTTTTTGTTAAAAATTGAACTTCCTAAGTTTTTATTAATTATCTAAGTATTATTTTAATATTTATAAATCCAAGGACAAAAGCTTCAATTTCGTCTTCTATATACTTTTATTAATAACTGTATATTTTAACATACATTTTGGTTATACCACAATGCATTATTTGCTTAAAAATATATCTATTTTCTTTCATCATTTACTTAAATCAGTTAACTGTAATAAAGAAATAAGACTAGAAAAATATTTAAAAAAATTTTACCATATTTTAGCTTATGTTGTAAAGAGATTTTCGTATGATTTATTCAGGTTGTATTTCTTTCAGTTCATAATTTCACTTTTTAACATAGTGAACAGCAACATTTAAATTTGTTGTTTTTCTTTTTAGTATAAATTTGTCAAATGTGCATAGATATTATTCTGATTGATGTATATAAATATAATAAAAATAGACTCACATGTATACCATTGCACAAAAATGAAATTTACCATAAATAGTTAATAAGTTATAATAATAATTAAGTAACAATAAAGTAATTAGATCATTATGTTTAATTAGATAAGTTTTAAATGCATTCACATAAGTAACAAAGGCTTTAAATATAAAACAAAATACTTAAAAAATCTTTTTCTTTTTACTAAATTTCAATTTTTAAGGTATTTTCTATACTAAGTAATTTTCTAATTATCACAGTTAATTACTAAGTAATTTTCTAATAATCACAGTTAATTGTATGAAATGTATATGAAGTTTTGATAAAAAAAAGAATAAGTGAAGACATTGCTTAGAATGTGCAACATATTGCTGTACACTTTGTTTTTATGCTGCAAATAAAAACTGTTACTCAGATAATTTACATGTTTATATTTTGCATCTATTATTTGAAATATATTTTTATTCTCTTTTAAAAAGGGTTAATTAATATAGTTCTCAGTGTTTTTATTATTCTTATCAATATATTTGTAATTGTAAACAATGCATAGTATTTAATGTACAAAATATTATTTATTACATTTTTATTTGATAAGATTGATGCAAGAAAAAAGATTGTAATATTTCTATGAATGAAAATGAGGCATTTAAAGTTAGTAAGAATTCATTTTACTATATTCTCTAATTAATAGATTATTTAAGATTAAGAATGAATTATGTTTCTTATATATTGATACTTAAATTTAAGTATATTTATAAAAATTCCTTTTAAATTTTGGTTATTTTTTAATATTTGATATTAAATAATAATTTAAAGGAATAAAATTAATATTAACAATTAAATCATAAAAATGTAATTGAATTTTTGAAATAATACCATAAAATGCATTATATTTTCTTTGGGTATAAATTGGGTGGTAACAATAATTTGGGTTAAAATAGTAAACTAACTGCCTTAGATTTTATATAATATTTAGAGTCACTTGTGTTAGAAATTTTACACGAAGTTTATTTTATTGGAATAATTAAATTTCCAAATTTTCCCTTCAGCCTCATGAAGATGGACCTCTTTTTTATCCAACAATAGCAACAATTAATCTTGGATCACATACTGTTTTAGATTATTATGAAAAACCATCTAATTCAGAAAATTTAGATTCTGTGAGTATTGGATTAGTTTAACATTTTCTATAACTGCTGCATCTTTGCAGCATATATAAATGTATTACAAACAAGTATATTTAAAACATGCATTTTGAAAACTTATTTTTCAAGTATTATCATAATAAATGATTAAAAGTTTTTAGTATATAAAATTGTTTTGTATTTAATTAAAAAACATTTTTGTCAGCGATTACTTCAGATTTTTCTAAAATACAAAATTTATTATCCAAGCAAATATTAATAGACAAACTTATTTTGAAATGAATTTTTCTTGCATTTTGCTATATTTAATATTAGCCTAATCATTTAAAATACTTGAGCGATATTTTTATTGCTGAAGAGGATGTCAATAATTTTTTTAGATAAGAATGAATACTTTTTAATATTTGTGTCATAAAATGAAGCGATATCTACAACTGAAATATTGCAGTATTTGCAATATATTAGTTTCAATTAATCAAAAATAAGGAAGATTTATCATTACATTGATTAGAATTATTATGACATCAAAAAGTCCTTATTTTTAAATTATATAAGGCAATATTAACATTTTGAAACTTGTTTGATAATATATTTCATTTCTAAAAAAATACCCATAATTACAAAATAAAGATTTCTGTTTAAGGCATTTATATTGTTTCGTCCTTACCTAAAAGTACATTTATGTTTTTTTTATAGGAAATGCAACTTAAAACTAGTCGATACATTGGATCTCTTTTATTGGAACGATGCAGTTTACTTCTTGTGCAAGATGATCTGTACTCAAAGTATCTCCATGGAATAAAAGAAACAACTGTAGATATTCTTGATGATAACATAAAAAACTTTAATTTATGCAGCATTCAGAATGAAACTGAACTTTGTAGGCAATCAAGAATTTCATTAACCATAAGGCATGTGCCTCATACTGTTAAAGCTAATTTTATATTTGGAATGAAGTAAAATATTTTTCTATGTATCTATTTGTAATTTCACATGCCATAAAAATAACGCAAATTATGAAAGTATTTTTACAAGATTAGACTCCATATGAATCATGATTTTTTTTAACTGACGATGAAAAAGTTTTGAATTCATGAATTTTCATTGTATTTTGAAGAACAGATTCTCATTGTGGTTTTATAAATGGAAGAATAATCTGATATCACATTAAAGGTGCTAAGAAATTCATTCAAGGTAAGTACTGTAATAATATACTTCCCAGAATTTATCTTCAACAGTTAAATGTTTTTTTTAAAATGACATACCTGTACCAGGAGAGATTAACTGGCATCTTGTATTCTGCAAAAACCTAAAAAGTAAGTTTTTAATAGTTTCGGCAAAATTTTGTTGTTTCTTATCCTACTTGATCGACGGGAAACATCTACATCAAATCCATGAACCCATGCATTTTTAAACAATGTAGAACTTGACAGCTGGCTCTTATGGCATCCAATATAAGTCAAGATGTGGGCAGGAACAGCTTGGGTCACATCGTGATTCAGACAAGGAGGGTAAAATTTAAGATCCACCACATGCCGTTGAGCTTGAGTATGTCTACTGCAAAGTCTAGTTAAAGTAGTTTCATCTCGCCTACTGCTTGTCCCAAGCAAATCAGCACCAGGACAGTTTCCTTCATGCCACTCATGTACAGGGGTTGGTTTCCAAGAGGAATTGATATCTTATTTGACCCGGGTATCAATTTCTGAAAAAGTGTGGCAACCACCATGCGAAGAATCCATATGGCTGCCCTCATTGGCCAGACCATCTTTAATCTCATTCCCGCAGACATTCACTTGGAACTTTACTCACTGAAAAATAAATCTTAACATTTGCACTCAATCTATTTAAAAGTTGGACAATACTCCTTGTTGTTCTGTCACCATACCTCCACCATTCAAATAAATGCTGAATAGAGCTTCAGCTGTCACTCTACATCCAAATATCTGTATTGACATTCTCAGTAAAGCAAAATTTCAAAGCCTCCTCAATAGCTAAGAGTTCTACCTGAAAAACTGAGCAGTAGTTTCTCTTACAGATTCCTAATACCATTCCCCTTTTTGATGAAAATTCCACTACCCGAGAAAGCACCTACACCCATGCTGCCATCAGTACAGATCTGTAACACATCACACATATGCATTCATTGGCAAAATTTTAATTTATTTAATTTGAATAAACTCTAATGTAACAAAAGTCCTTAATTTTCAATTGAAATATTTTTGTTGTGTGTCAGTTGGCGTTTCATTATTATTAACTACGTGATTTATATTTTGAATTGTACATTTTATGCTCTTTTTCAAAGTCAAAATCCAATTTTTAACATTCCCTTTTCTTTCTTTCTATTTGAATAATAAATTATGTAGAATGGATTTTGGAATGGTTTTTAAATAATATATGTAGAATGGTTTCTAAAATTTTTATTCATAATAAAAAATAAAATAAAATAAATGCCAGATTTTGATTATATGATTCTCAGCATAGTAAATTCTTAATGTTAGACAAAATTGTAATAATTATAGTATTTTTCTTGGAGTAATAAATGTACAAATTGAATTATGAAAACTACTTTAACATCTTTTAATAAATTATCATGTAATTAAAATTAGTTGATTACATTTGAATATAGTAATTGAAATTAATTTATTAAAATCTTATTGATTCTTTTAAAAATAAAATGATATAAAAATTATTTAGAATTTGGAAATTTGTGCAGGAATGCGAATTCTCATTATCCATGTACATTACTGTATATATAATAATTGTTGTGAAGTGATTCTCTATTATTTATCATAATTGCAAGATTGTCTACAAAATTATATACATAATACATGCAATTAAACAAATTGTTTAAACTAGTTAATAGAAATAAATTGATTTATTCAATGTATATAAGAACGAGGGAAAATAAAAACCCATTTTTATATTTCAACATACTTTTTTATTTTTGAAAAAGATATTTACAGACTTCTTTAGAGATATACTCCTTGACTGCTAACAAAGATTTGATATACCACAGGATAAGATTATCCCAAACAATATACATGAATATAATTGTATTTTGTTTCTCAGATGAATATAAAAAAATTAATTACTTTTTTTAAAGGAGAAAAAAATAGTTCAAGAAATAATTTTTCAGTAATAGTTGTACTAATTTTGTGCTACTTAAAAACTTTTTACATTGTTATTTAAATTAAAATTGTTATCTAATTAATGTTATATATGTAATTAAAAATTTTTTTTATGGTACACAGCAAATTTGTGTAACAAGTATTGAATAAAACTCCTGCAATACTCAATGAACTAATGCTGATCAAAATTCTGGGACATCAACAATTACATTTTATAAAATTTCAGATATGTTTATTGTTGTCTAACCTGCATCTTTTAATGCAAACACTAAAAAAGCCAGATATATATTTGTTAATCATTTTTATTCCCAATACTTGAAACCATTGGATTTTGTAGGAATAACAAATATTTATATTTCTAATTGGTTAATGTGTTGCGTAAATTAAAATTTACAATTGTCTAAATATTTTTTAGAAAGTCTTTTTTAGTGGTGCTGTCTTTGTCCATTCTGACAATATGACCTGTCCATTTAATTCGTTGTATTTTGATGAAAACAATGTCACAGATTCTTTATATGAGTGATAGAGCTCGAAATTTGATCCTCTTCACCATGTTCCATTTTCTTGAATTCCTTCAAAAATAAATCTTGCTTTCGTAGATACTTGTCATGTTCTCTTCTGTTCAAGACTTGGACCAAGTTTCACATGCATAAGTTAATGCTGATCTTAAAAGACTTCTATACAATAAAACCTTTGTTTTTCTTTTGATTAAAATCAATTTCATATAAATCAATTATTTGCTTCTTATTATTTTTCATTAAAATTTTCTTTAAAAATTTCATAAGCATCGGATGTTGATGAACCTTTTACGCAATTTTTAGTTTTTTCTCAAAAACGAGTAGAGAATTGGGGGGTGCAGCTTAGATTCAAGTCAATATGTTACTAACTCACTTGCCAAAAAATTGCATTAAATTGATAAAATGATTCAAAAAACATCTCATATGCATAGAACAATTATTATAAATTTATAACATTTTTACTTAGTGTGATATTCTTAAAATTTAAGCTTTTCAACCTAAGAGAAATGTAAAAGAAAATGTTAAAAAATGAAGGAAGAATATATTTTTTCGAACTTTTAAATAAAAGAAATATTTTGATAAGATATTGAAGAATTTACTTGGAGCATTTCAGATTATGGATTAAATCTTCTGAGTTTTTAAATCTGGACTTCTTTTTTTTATGGCATTGTACTCTGTTATTCGGTAGAGAAATTCTAGATGTATTTTAATTTTTGAAAAAACAAATTAAATTACAACTTTTTTCCAAAAAAAAGAAAATCAAGAAATCTTAGAGCATTTAGACATAAAATAAAAAAATTCCTTGATGGAATTTGAAAAACATGCAAGATATTTTATTTGATTATTAGAACATTATGATGCAAGGGGAAACCAATTTGTGCCATATTTTGCAAAAAATTATTATTTAGGAAGTGTTTATATTAGCTGAATATTTGAGAGATAGCCTTAAAACTGCCAGGCTACTTATGGATGAATAAAGACCCCAAGGGTGGGAGAGAGAATAAAGATTAAATTCAAAATTTGACCTTGTTCTCTCCTTTATCTTTCTTGTAAATCATCAAGTTAAACAAACCATAACTGCTTTTTTAACACACTTGGAATTTAATTATTCTCATTACCATCTAAGTAGTTAGAAATGGTTTACAAAGCCATCATGGCTGTTTGATTTTATCTTGAAGACAGCGCAGCAGAATAAGATATTGAGAATTGTTTTAAATATTATTAGCTTTTCTTCTCAGAATAGCTCACATATTTTAATATCCATAAGGGTATGTGTACCAGTTTCAGAATCACCAATATAAGTTAAGATATTAATCTATAATTATCAAGAGGGAGAAAAATCTATTTATCTCCTCTCTGTAAATTTTAAATTTCCACTATAACATCAATATTCAAACTATTCTAATGCAACTTCAAATAAGGTTTTTTCAAAAAAAATTATAATAATGAAATTGAAACTATATATTTTCATCTCCTTTATATAAAACTTTAAACAAGTGTTACATTTAATTTAAGTCAGTTTGTAAATACATAAATGTTTACAAAACGTTCATAAATAACAATTTGTGTACATAATGCTGTTTTATTTAATAACATTTAAAAACAATGAATTAATATAACAATCTAAGAATTGAATATGCAACAATATAGTTAAAAAACATGACTAGAAACACACCATATGTTCTTGATAATGGCTGAGTTAAACAATATAATTTTTTTTAATTGGCTAGAATTAAAAAAAGATTTAAATTGTTCTTGATTAAAATACACTAAATAACTGACAAAAAGGTAAAATTTACATAATTTCATGCATACAAATAAACAATAATAGAATGAAAACAACTGCTACTGACTAGAATATATATATTAATTTTTGATACAAATGTTAATAATATAAAATTACAGTAGAACCTCTATTTAACGAAGTTGCTAAATCCTGAAAGGGTTCGTTATGAGGAAAATTCATTATATAGAGATTCATTTTTCAACATTCTTCTGTTCTTGGTTCCAGAAAAAAGTTCGCAAAATAGAGGTTCGTTAAATGGAGGTCTGACTGCATGTATAAAAAAGAGCACAGTGTAACTGAAAAAAAATATAATATATACAACCTAATACATATACAAAAAATCAATAAGATAAGCAGGATGGATTTAGATTGTGCAGAATAGAAACTTTATATACTTCCATTTTATTTTATTTATTTTAATCCCTTTTAGAAAAATTACTACATAAAGTTTTTTCATCATTTTAAAATGTCACTTTTGATCTATAATTATAAAACTAATTTATATTTTAAACAAATACTTAAATTTTGTCATTTGTTTAATGTATACAAATATTTAGTTATATATAAAAAAAAAACTTTTTGAAGCAAAGAATTTGATATATTTTCACTAGGTGTTCATTCAAGAGATTCATACAAAAATTAGATATAATAGATGTGTATTTAAATATTTTAATCATTGGTATGGTACCATTAATGAAATGACTCACACTTAAGGACTTGCCGTGTCTGTAAAGGCTCAGTTGCAACAATGCAGCCCATTTGAATGAAGATATTTTAATCACTGAATCTTCCTAGAAAGACTTTTGAAGTGAAATTGCTTTCTTAAAACTTCATTTTCATCAAATTCTTCCTTTGCACGATTACTTGAATTACACTTAATACTGGTTAGCAACCATAATAAAGTTAGACCTGAAATTTAAAAAGTTTTAATATAATTTGAATACATAAAAAAAAGCCATTGATAAATTTTTTTAAAAAAAATTTGTTTCTAAAGCTCTACAACAATGAATTTCCTATGATTTTGTTTAGAGAATAATTGTTATAACATTTATCATACAGATAAAAATTTATACTGAAACATATTGGCAAGGATCTCAAAGAATGTGTACCCAAATTTTTTGCATATAAAACTAAATTACACTTCATTACTTAAATTCTATCATTTTAACAATAAAAAAATATTAAATGAAATATATAATCACAAATAAATTTTCCAGGTCTTTTTTAAAATTAATATAGAGATATTGTAGATTTCTAGCACATTTTCTTTCTTCAATAAAATAATTCCATAATTTTGGATACACTCTACTGTGTTCTCTCTCTCTTCCTTTAAAAGTTCTCACATTTTAATCATCTTGCACATAAAACAGGAGACAACTCATAACTAAGGATATTGTATTGGAATAAGTGGGGGAAGCTTTTTTTTTATTACTGACTGTACATCACTATTATCTGCAAGAATGGTTAGTGGACTAATAAGCAAGTACTGAAAAATCTATGATTTCGTTTCAACATAAACAAATATGCATAATTATGTGTTCTGATTATTTAAATGTATAGTTGTTCAGTAATTACTGCAAATAAACAGGATGAATTTGCAGGTAATTTTAAAAACTATCCATGATTCCTCAGAAAGGATTCACTAGATAACTGCTACGAGTTCATTGTTTTTGTTAATCTTTGTTAGTTCTTCAATTTATTTGCATTTAAAGTACTTTTAATAAACATCAGAGAAGTTGTTTCACAATGCAGTTGTGATTCTTTCATGGTGCACTCATTTTTTAATCTGATTACACAACTTTAGGCCTCTAATATTATACTTCAAATGAGAGTAAAATTTAAAATGATGAAATTGAATTTTGTAGGGATGCATATTTAAGTTTTGTTGTGGTTTGGATTTGAATTAATTTATCACAATTTATACTTGAGAACCACTGGTGACAGACCATACATTTTTAACCCTTCATTTTCTTACAATGTCTTCACAAAATACATTGAGTTCAGGTTCAATTCATGCAGCATCCTCTACCATAATGGATCATAGGTGGAGCTGAATTTGAATATTGCCAATCTGGAAGTTTACACATTTAATTGTTGGGTTGACATAGTCTCAAATTTATGCATTTTTTTCTAATTTAGAGATAAAAAAGATCCTCATGTGAAAACATAGCTTACTCTTTATATTATCATGAAACTTGTAGATAAATTTTATCAATATTAAGTCTTGCCATTTTATAAATTCAGATTTTTTTAATTGTAAATATCAACAAAAAAAAAAATGGTAACATTAATATCACTTTAATCAATTGTACTAAAAAAAATAATGACTTACTTGAATATAAATACAGCTGAAAGTATTGAAAAAAGACAGTGTTGCATTACATAAAAAGTTACCATTTTTATTCTACTTTGAATTTATCAAAATAAATTAATTTTAACATTAAATTCAACTCACCATTTAGTGCACATGGATATATAGTTGGGCCATGAACTGACAGGGTTTTATAACAATAACCCTCAACAACAAAAAAACAGAGGTATATAGAGATAACACATACAGAAAGCCACAAGATCCTGTAGGTTAAAAGAATGAATTAGATAAGAAATGTTAACAATTTATTCTAATTTTAAGAAGCAAATGTTATAACACTTTATTGTACACACATCTTTCAAATAGGAAGAAAAAAATTAAATGTATAACGTACTTGTGTTTTAGATAAGTACACAAGGGCAATTAATAGAACATGATAAAACATAACTGAAAGATGGAATAATGAGTACAATTAAATAGTTACAAGATAAATATGCAACTTTTGATTTTTCATATTATTAACAATAAATTACTACATGATCTTTAAAAAGTAAAAAATAGGTTCAAATTTTATCAGGTGAATTATGAAAACACAATCTTATAAACGAAAAACATGTTCAATTTTATGTTATAAAAAACATCTTTCACCTCAAACACAACATTGATACACCCACTGACATTTAAATGAGTTTAACAATATTTCCAAAAAATAGCTTGCATTTTCTCTAGATATATTTTTAACAGAAACTTCAAAACTTTTAAATCTGATTAGAAAACTTTTCATTCTACACACTTCTATATATTCCATGCAATTCATTAAACAAATAACTTAAGATAATTATATTTTGTGCATATCCTGCAACAATCATAATATAAATTATATGAGTTTACACACACATAAGAAAAGTAAAAATATTAATAAATATCCAATCTCATAATTTCTTTATAAAAGAATTTATTCTCAAAATTCAACTAAAAAAACTCGATAAATAGACATTTTGTGGACTAAATGGTATGTTTATAATGCCAATATATACACATTTATTACTGTTTTTACTAAAATGAAAATATGCTTCAAAATTATTATTTTTTAATACAATTTCAACAAATTATAGAATATAATTCAGACACTTTTCATTATATTGATTAATATTTTATGGTATTATAGTAATCATATTGGTGAAGTTAGATGATTTCTTTCAAAAAAAGAATGCTTAATAGATCTAGATGTATATATTACATACATAAAATAGATGTTATTTTTAAATAATATTAATTTTATGTTATGAGGGAATGTTGCTTATATATATTTCTAGATCAATAATTCCAATAAATAGCAAATAATGCAAAAGCAACAGTTATTTGTACTAAAATGTATGCATTTTAAAATTGTTTCACCACTAAGATAAAATTTGGCAAATTCGATATAATATATTCTTAAATATTTTTTATCAAAAGAAAACTACATGAGCACTAGAAAAAAAAATGAGTTTATTAATTCCATTAATAATATATGAGTGCCTTAGAATTGTTTTGATCTCAAACATATCCCTAAGGGAGTGAGTGAGTGAATATTAACGTCCCACTGTTCAGCTACACGAATATTCCTAAGGGAAATAAAGCTTGAAAGTAAATAAGCTTTTATGGGAAAAGACTAAAAAATTCTACTCTAATCTATTATATAATATATACATCATAATGAAAAATTACTATCAATTTCCAAGAGATAAAATTCATTTAAATGCATTTCTTCAGTTTGCTAATTTATTTATTCAGGGATGATAAATGTCTCATTTTAATTTTGGGATTTAAGGAAAACAAGTTATTTATTTTATTTTTCTAATAGTAATAAAGTAAAATTTTGCAACAAAGTACTATATTAGCAATACAGAAGTTAATCACTATTCATTTATTACTCTAATATTTTTATCTATAAATCTACTTTTCTTTCTTTGTATAATTATTATATATATGATGTAGACATTTATTAGAATTTTTTTTTAGAAGTTTTATACTTTTTCTGTTCATAACTGTTCTTGTATATCTTATATATACTACAAATACACACAAAAATTTAAGATACTCTGATTTACCATAAAAATTATTTTTAATATAAATTCAAAATAAAAAAACAATATATAAAACAAATGCTCAGAAATTTTGATCAATATGATGTTATCACAGTTTCTGTATCATTGAATTTCGTATAACAAAAGATATATTTTAAAAATGTCCAATGTGAAAAATTTACCAATATGTTGTTTGAAAAATTGTATGTGGTTTTAAATTTTTTGCTTATATCCCTGTGTGCAGTATTTTAGATCTAATGAATTGATCTTAATTTGATCAAATAATCAATTATTCAATGTGTAATTTTATTTTAAGAAACTTGATAGTGAGTGGTGCTACAAAACAGAATGCCACCAAATCACTGAATGTAACTTCATGAAAAACAGTATTTCTGCTTTGTTTTGGGGAAGCAAGAGACTAAATTTAAACAGGAAAAAAAAAGTTAAATTAAATGATTTATTTGTTTAATTGCACAAAAAAATTTTATTATTGAAATTCTTAATGAAATATAACTATAGCTGAAAAAAAAATTTATATAATAAATTTTTAATTAGATTTGTCTTATGATATATTAATACTTCCTTCCCTCTTTCCTGAATGGCACAACAGCCCATGGTGGGCCTTGGTCTTCCAAAGAATTATATTACTACTATATAAAGTATATTTTTAAAAACTCAGAGGTGGTAAGCTATCATGTTTAATTAAATGTTGGACATCTTTAAAGAAAATTAAATACCAAAAGAAATGAATGGAGTATTTGAAAAGATCTGATTAGCAATATCCTAATAATATAATTTAAGCAAGCTATCTTTAACAAGCTTTTTTGATTTTATATTTTTTTCAGTCTTACTTTTCATTAAAAAGTAACATATTTATCTTATTTACACAAAGTATAAAACTTATTATGAAAGTTTGTAGCGTGCAGTAATAATATAAATGCTACATCTTGATTATATTAAAAATCTTGTCTTTCAGATACTATCAAATTATATAGTAAAAATGTGATTAATTAAACCACTAAAAAGTAATTAAAGTTTTAAATAAATTAATGTTTGTAAATAACAAGTACAACAGTCTCAAAAAAAATATTTTTAAAATTTCAATTAATTTTTAAGGACAAGTTATAAGTATGTAATCATGACTATACAAGGAAACTTTGTGCTCTTGCTTTGTATATAGGTATTAAAATTTAGATGAATGTATTTCAAATTTTATTTGAATGTATGTCTTGGTCCCCCCCCCCCAAAAATGTAAACACTAATTTGATTGTGATTTATTCCTTCTTTCAAGAGAAAAATAAATAGTAGGAAAAGGAAATGCTTGATCACAAATTTTATCATTTTTGCTTTTTAATCTATACAGAGGTGTAACAAAATATTAAAATATTAGGGCCGCCTCTGCAAAGTCACAGAGGTTTGGGGTTTCAAGCTGGATCTTATAAGGGGTAAGTACTTGGCATCAATCAGGCTATGGGCCCCTTTCCTGCCCCATGGTGCAGGGGTGCAAAATGCTTTTGAAAATACTTAAAAAATGGAATAAATTATATCCAAAAACAGAGAGCATCCTGAAAGAAGTCTTATTTCATAGAATATATCTGAGCAACATATTTTTCAAATAATGGATATGGAGTGAACATAAAAATTTAGATCAAGATTCCAAATTGCTTAGTTGGATATTTAAAGTTTGTGAGGGAAAATAAGAGAACTAAGTGTTTGTCTTCAATCATTAAAGAAAAAAAATGTAATAAATTAGATATAACTTTCTCCAACTTCACCAGAAAAGGTTACAAATAAAACATATTTTAAAAAAAGGAAGATTATTTTTAGATATCCAAAATGTATCCTTTCTTGATTCTTGTTTTTCATATTGCTCATTTCTGAGGACAAAGAAAGAAATCAATATGCTTTTTTCCCATACTGCTGTCATCTGAATTTGTTTTTATTGCTACTTGAGCCAGGAGATAATATATATGCCTTGGATTTATAGCACCTCTTCCTATCTTAACTGTTTGTATATCCCCCAGTAAATGCTTACCAGATTGAAAGTCACTTTTTTTAATGTGATATGTTAACCAGAAACAAGTTGTTCCTATATATTTTACTTGAACATTTTTGAATTATGAAATTCAGTAATGATAATCAATTTTAATGCACACTATAGGCTTTATACAGTTTTATATATAAAAAATTACATAAAACATAACTTAATCTATTTATTTAGAATAAAATTAAACACAAGGCATATTTACTTTTTGTCTTCAATGAAAAAGAAACAGCTTAGTAAGATAATGCCATTAATGAAAGACCAAAATCCATACATGCGCTCTAGTATTGGACCTTCTAGAGAAAAAATAAAATTACGAATAAATACATAATCTAAGTGCATTAATTCATCAGAAAAATGTGCAAAATGTATACATATATTATTAATACTAACATCTAACTTATTTTGCTTTCACAAAATTAAAAATAATTGATTTTAAAAAATGCCCAAATTTATTTAAGTGTTTGCCACTGGTTCCATGATTTAAATTACATTTTGTTTTGAACACTTAACTAAAAAAAAAAAAATGAAGGATTAAGACCTTTTATTGCGCCATATAACTTTGAAAAAACCATAAAAATTACTGTTATCAAATTGTATTACCAATTCTATTTAATTTTTCGTAAATCTCTTTTGCATGTTAGATGTTTCTAAAAAATATATATTTAATTAAAATAAAAAAAGATGACAATTTTCTACCATCTGATTTCCATGGTTCGGAATCAATACCAAAAACTTTGGAGCGAACAAAATTATCTTCTGTAAAACATCTAAATGTAGCTCCAAAGTTTGTAAATGCAATAAATGCAACCCAGCATCTTAACGTTAAAACCATCCAATGAGACATGATTTTATAGGAATTTTGTAATTTTAATTTTTAATACAAAAAAGAAATAGCTTCTGTCATATTTAAAAATGCTCTGACAGACACAAATTTAACAAACCAATAATAACCAAACAAAACACTGGGTAATCCATTGCCAACTATAAATTAAAAGTATAAATAACTTTTTTTCTTTCAAAAAAAAATAAATTATTTTAGCGTTTTATGTTTTTTAAAAACTTTTCTCCAAAGCCTCCCTAGACTGGGGTTAACTCCAAAAATTTGAAGGAAAGAAAAGCAATATCCTAGAAGAGTTTTCGGGATGTCTTCAGAAACAGGGGCTTTTTCAAGCTTCAGAATACGCCAAAAACGCCAAGCAGCGCGAGTATCATTCAAATGTGGCTGCCCGTCTGTTGGATCTTCTTACGTCTGACTGCGTCACTAAATTAGAGTAAAAGAGTTAGAAATTGTGGGCTTCCACCACAGAAAAGAGTTCGAAATACAATTACAACTTTTAAATAGAATGCATTAAAAAAAATGAATTTTTAATATTTGTTTTGGGCTTATTTCAGGGTAGAAATTTTGAACTAGTTATTGAACAATATTTTGATTTTAGTTGAAAAGATTAAGATATAAGAAACTTTTTTGTTTGTATATTAAACGCTCAAAAACAGTTCCATTACACATACAATTCTTTTTTTTTTTTAAATAAAATTTCTAATTTTCTTTTGAAACAATTGGTATTTTTTAAAAGTAAGGAGATCTCGTTATATTTAAACATGAAATAAAAATTGTTGAAATTTATTAAAATAGTATTAGATATATAAATAAACTTAATTTTAAAAAAAAATTCTCTCTTATCTTTATTTATTATTACATACTATGTTTTTTTTCTATAAATCAAATATAAATATATATATATATATTTTTAGTTTTTACATTTTATTTTTTTCAATAAAACCATTTTCTACTTATACTGTGTATTTTCATATACTCTTGTTTTGAAAATTTTTACGATTAAACTTTTTTATAAATGCTATGTACATATATATTTATATGTTAGTATTTCTAATATCTTCAAAAACTATTTTTGACTACTCTTTATTTTAATGTTAAAAATAAATATTTGATTTACACAGATATGCTAATAAAATTTTTAAAAATGAAAAGCTTATTTTGACCGCAAAATTTATTTTAATAAAAAATAATTAACAAATTTTTCTTCGTTTATTTTTTTTAAAATGTTGAAGCTTTTTGGATAAAATATTAATAAGACTTTTCATCTCTTCTCTGAATTGTTATTTTTTCTATAATTCCCTTGAATCGAATTGTGTATGCACTGCCAGTTTTCATGAGCAGCTTTACCACTAGGCCGTGGTAGCTTAATGGTCAAGGTCACCCGCTCATAGCTGGTGTATCATGAGTTTGAGCCTGGTATCGCTGAAGACCCACCGTGCAAAGGCGGCCGGTGCACGTTAAATATGTCGAGGGGTCCAATTCCTCCCATTGGTGTGGTGTGGATGTTAGAAGAAGTGGGTGACAGCTGAGGTGTCGTCCTCAAAACATGACCATGGTTCAGAATTATAAGGATCTTCACCAATAGCGTTCGTGCAGCTTTATAGTGCGATGTAAATATAACTCTCTCTCTCTTACTTTCTTGAATAATGTTATTAACAATTTTTACATTTGTTTTAATTTAAAATTTATTGTTTGATATTTAATTATTGGAAATGCTATCTCTACACATTTTTAAGAGGAAGAGGATGACGGAAGATGGGTACATCCTTCCCTAACTGCCACACCACATTTACAATAAAGTGATACGAATCATCCCCTTGCATTCGGTTTTTCAAAATATATTTATACAAATACAAAAGTAGCTTTAATGTTATTCTTAAAAATGCAGCTATCTTTACAATATAAAATTTGGGAATACTTCTAAAAAATTATATATTCATTTTTTTTCAAAAACTGCCACAAAAAATATACGTTCGTGTTCCATATGTTTTCTCAAATTTTATTTTTAAAATTAATGGGGCTCTTTGTAGTTTTTATTATTTAAATACATTTAAAAAGTTTTATTTCATTTTTAGTTAATAAACTATGTATAGTTTGAAAACAATTCATTTTTTATGAGTATTGCTGGCTGCGAAAGCTGTATAAAAATTCAAATTTGCAATATAATATCGAGTAATTGTCAATTTAATTGATATTGTCAAATTTACTTCATTATTGAATTTTTTATGCAGGAATAATTGTGCTTCAGAATGAGGAAAACTTGCCGTCAGAGCTTGCTACAAGAAAGAAAGAAAATGTTTACTCTCACTTTGGAACACTTATTATCAACAAGAAAATTGAATGCAAATGTTATTGAATTTCATTACTTCAACATTTTCAAATGAAGATTATTATAAAAAGGAATTATATGAATTAATGAAGATAGATATCTTGACTTTATTATTTCAGACAAAACTTTAATTTCAATCCAGATAGTAAAGAATATTATAATTAAAGTGCAATTCAATGTTTTTTTATATATATATCAAACATAAATCCATTTATTTTGTTAAATAGATTTATAGTGTAAGTATAGCAATTTTTTGTGTATCTGAATCCAACTTTTTGGAATTCCTCATTAAGTTTAAATATAAGAGAATGTATTCATTACAAGTAATTCTTAGCAGTGGCGTACACACACACACAAGGGGAGGGTTTGAGAGTTCAATCCTCCTCTTAGACAAGTTTTTAATTTTCGCCATAGAGCTTATGCCTTCGCGCTTAGGTCTACGTGTTTTTTTAACCCTCTCCCCCCCCAAAAGAGGTATGTGCACGCCACTGAATTCTTAGACTGAATTATAAAACGAGTTTAAGAGTATTATATATTTTCTTTCAACATCGTATAAATATTCAGAAAGAATTCAATTACTCCTTTCACAGAAAAAAAAATAGATTTTCACGTAAAAGAAATCAAATTTAAACTTTAATTTTAGTTTTTTTAATGTATCGTTTATGTATTCCCTTTCCCATAATTTCAAAAATTTTGCTAAAATTGAAAAGATATGTACACAATGGCGCACACAAGGGGGGGACCCCCCCAAAGCCCTTGAGTTTTCTTTCAGTTGATGATAATCCTATATGTATATAATGCAAAATTTAATTAAGTATTTGTAATTACAATTTATTTTATTAATCAATGCTACTATTAATTCAGTAATTATTTTTTACTGTTTTTTGTTAACAAAATCAGAAGAATTAATTGGTTTTGTTG